>JBBPBX010035055.1:0-32267 GCA_038048925.1 Garcialebias charrua
GTCTGAGTGACACCAACCTTCCTGTTTATCTGAGGGCTTGTTTGGCCCTCTAGTAGAGGCGAGAGGTCTGTCTGTGACAGATTGCCCTCTACCCCCTGTGTAGGCTCATTGGGCCCTTTGGTGGACAGAGCCTTATTAGAGGGGGGCCGACAGACTGTGTGAGACGGCACCCAGGCCTCTTTATTGGCTCTGTTTTCATTAAAAAATGGTGGGGTTTCTCCTTCAATGCTGAGTCATGACACAGAACATTTTGGGTATCGTGGGACTTTATTGTCATGTGCAAACAATAATCTATCTTTATTACACAAACATTTGAGTGTTTTTTGTGTGAAATTAAACATTCTGGACCAGTTAATCGGGGTTTCTTTAACACAGATACTGGTGGCAAAAGTTCGGCTTTTCTTTTTCCCGATGAGTGAAAAAGCCTGTTATGATGCAAGAGCAGCTCTGGATCAGGCTGACTTCTGCATTCTCTCTCGCACCGCAGAAGAAGTTCTGGGTTGACCCGTCTGGCGCAGGACGAACCTGTGTTTCGACCAAGCCTGGCCTGCATGATGAACTACTCTGAGGTGGGTGTCGGCCGTTGCTTAACCTCGAGCGTCGGCCTCTTCTGAGCTGGGCGTCTGGAGAGAGAGTGGTAGCGCTACTGCTGAGAGCCTATGTGGCTACTCGAGTCTCTGGCTTGCGAGAAATGTTTTTTGGGCATGCCTTCACGTAGGACCTCCTCCTGCTTCCTCCTCTGATCACATCTGCTCTGGATCTTCTCAAGGGCACCGCTAAACAGGCCTCAGGGCTCTATGGCATGGTAGAGGAAGGAGGAACGCTGGCTCTCTGGAAGATCAGTCAGTGTGAGCCATAAGTGGCAGTAGGCGATCACCGTTTCAGCCATACACTTCCCTTGGGCGATGGCTACTGTCCGAGTGAGGTGGAGGATGAAGTCTGCTGCATTACATGCTTTGTCCAAGATCTCAGACGTCTTTTCTTTGAAGTGGTCTGTTTCAGCTCCTGCAACTTCTCAGCTTGATAAGCCTGCAACATGGAGACAGTGTTGAGGTTGTGAGCCATGAGGCCTTGAGCGCTTTAGCTCTTTTCTAGTTGAAGTGCCGAGACATGACACAGCTTGCTGGGCAGTGTAGGTTTCGATTACGACGTCTTGGGCGCCAAGTGTGCCACCAAAGTCTCGTCCATCTGTGGGATGTGGGCCAAACCTGCTGACTCCATGCCCTTGATGTCCAGGAACTGGGAAGGTGGCAGAGATAAGGGCGCTCTCGGTTCTGACCATGAAAGTGTTTGCTCAGTCAGGAAGTTAGGAAAAACAAGCATCCTGTGTCTCACTGCAGCCTGTTAATTGGCAAAAAAGTAGTTTCCCGCTAACCTTGTTAACTGTTGTTGAGGTGGGGGTTCTGGCCACGTTATTTTCAGCGCCTCTGCAGTTCTGCGGCACAGTTCGAACAAAACAGGAGTGGACCCATCCGACTTGCTTGTGTTGCCGCGGTTCCCTGGGAGAAGTCCTCAACCTCTCCCTCCTCCTCGTTGTCTGCCTCCTTGTCTGACAGGTTGCCAGAGGCTGTAAGCGACAGCTCGTCTGCTTGCAGCATGTCCCTCGTGTCGAAGTCAGTCCTCGTGTCCCCTTCGGGGTTGTGGAGGTCCATTCGCTCACCCCAGCTTAACGCCTAGCTGTCCTCCAACTCGTCCGCCTACAGCGGAGCTGGAGACGTGAGGGCCTCTGAAAGGAACAGCTCCCTTACTGCACTGGAGCTGCCCATGGCCTTGGCCATGAAGTCCATGTGTCTCCGTCGCACTGTCTCGCGCAACTGGTTGCAATGAGAGCACGACTCCGGGGATTTCAAAGCTGCCTGGGCATGGACCATTCCTAGACATATGGGACAGGCATCATGCATGTCAAAAGATGAAATGAAAAAGCCACATGGGCTAGGGCAAGGCCGAGACCCAGGGCTTGCTGGTCTGCTGGTCTTGTTGGAGTTCTTCTATTTCCTTTTGCCTTTCTCAGGAGCCATGTTCGAGAAAAGGCGTTGAGTGAAGACCAGTTAGCGATAGCTAAACAGGTTAAAAGAAGTTCTTTTCGCTGTGCTGTTCGTGGGCTAGCCCGTTAGCTCCGCTAACTAACAGGCAGGCGCGTGGCACAATTAGCATCCTGCTAGCCTGTCAGTCGAAACAGCACAAAAGTAGACATTAGCTCGATGCTAAAAATGTTGACGACAGTTAGTTAGCGGCCGTTAAACAAAGTGCTCGCAGGGGAGTCCTCCAGTGACGCCCTTGGCAGGGAGCGTGCTCACCTCCGGTCGGGTGGTTCAATCACTCGAGATGGTGTCCTGCAAAGTTCAGGTGTGAAACAAGGTGAAGTGCAATAAGAGAATGCGAGACATGCAGCATCCTTTATACCAGGGTGGCGGGGCCCCCTGGTGACGCTGAACACTCACTTGCCTTAAAGGGGACCAAAGATGCAAAATTCACTTTTTAATGTTTTTTTTTAACTCAACTTTGGTTATGTACTTCTTAAAAAAACAGTCCTAGGGCCAAAAAAATGCACCCAGTGGTATATTTACTCTAAGTATATTTATTTTTCAGTGATATAAATGTCTCGTTTTTAAATCCTACGGCTTGTGACGTCACAAGCCGTAGGACAACCCATCCCAACCTGAGTCCAGCCCGTCACCTTACCCCTGGTGCGGCTCAACCCACTTCAGTTTAAAAGACATCACGGTTGTTTTTCCTGAGTTCATCTCAGGGTTCGATGTTTCGTTGTTGTTAAAATGTAGTACCGCTAATAACTAATTATCTATCAGTAAAAATGAAAAAACTTATTTACGGGCTCTTAAATCAACCGGACGACTGCTCACGGACCATATCCGTTCAGCGCCGGATGTGGTCCGTGAAAAAAAGCGGTCCCCGCTAGAGAGAGCGTGTATAGCAGTTAGCAGCCAGTGTGTTACTCTGCAGCCTTATTGCTTGTTTTCGAAGAGTCAGACGAAGAGTTTTTAACATGGAGGGTGAACTTATGGATGTTTCTCAGCGGCCTACGCGACGCGTCAGCGCCTCATTTGCCCTGCCCAAAATGGCGTCTGCCTCTGGGTCTGACTCAGGGTCCCCTTTGGAGGGCGGAGTTAATGTAAACAGATTTTTGAAGGGCGTGGCCTTATCATAAACAGCTCGTTCAGAACGGAAGTCAGAAAAGGCACAACTAGAAAGGGGATATTTTATTAGCTAAGAATTATTTTGCGCATTAAATTGAATGAACATGGTCTGGATAGCCCACAGACATACCATAAAAATTTATAAAACCCATATTTGGTCCCCTTTAAAAGGCTTGATTTTAATGCTTCAGGTGAGTGCACAATTCCCATACTATATGTTGCACCGCAGTGAACTGACTGATAGGGAACAAACTGTTTCTATGAACAGACTAATATGAAAACAACTTGAAGTGTGAGCAGCCAGATGTTCCTGTCATCTTCTAAAATGCTCTTCATCAATAGTTCTCCAGACTTCCTGAAGGTTTTTACACTTGTTTGCTTTTTGATTCAGCTTCAATTCTTGTACTTTGAGTAATTATTATTTGTTATTATTTGTCCTGCGTGACAGCACATTATATTATTGTCAAAGTAAAGTGAAGAGTAGTAGAAGAGAAGAAGAAACGTCAGGTCTAAAGACAATACGTAGTAAAATGTGAACATCAAAATATCTTTTTAGGACGAAGACTCAACTGTCAAACCAAGGCCTGGATCAAAAACTGACACTGAGCTCATTTTAATAATCACTGTCTTTTAAAAAGGCTTTGAGAAATGAAGAAGAGAGAAAATGAAGAGTGTAACAAACAGATGAGTCACAGTGAGATCTAAATATGTGACAGAGGACACGAGAACACAGAATGAACAGTTTTTACATTGAAACAACAGTTTTTGTCTTAAAGACCAACAAAAACTCAGACATGAACAAATAAATAGTAAAATGTTCAAACTGCAGCATAGATGACTTATCAAACCTTTTTTCATTGTGTTGAACTCCAGCTGCTGACAACAAAAAGCATCACATGAAAAAATAGCTCGGCTTTGATATTTTTATTAGTTTGAAGTTGGAAGCAGCCACTAGGGAACACAAGCCAGTGTTTCTCTGGTTCTGGTCCAAAGCCCGGGTAAATGGTGAGGGTGGTGTCAGGAAGGGCATCTGACAGAAAACAGTTTTGTCGAGGCCCGGGTAAACAACGACCACCACCGTGCTGTTAAACAGGGTGCTGGTAGAAAGTGTGCTGCTGTTAGTGGAACATCTGGAGGAGGGAAACGTGTCAGGAGTCAGAGGAAGAAGAGGAAAGTGAAGAATGTAGGACTGAGGGTGGACACTCTAAATGTGAAGAGACAATAAAGATTGAAGCAACAATAATAAATGAGTTGAACGTTTTAGAAGATTATTAAGAAGTTCAAGTGTGTCACTTTAATGCTGGACACTTTGAATAAAGCTCTTAGAAAATAAAGTGACTTTCTGAACAAATTGAACTGTGGTCTCATTCTACAGCTCATAAATAATAACAGAGATCATTTCACACATTTGACTGTAGAATATTAGTTTCATTCATTTATCAAACCTCCTCACTGTGTTCTGTACAGGAGACTTTTGATGAAGCGTTCAATAACAAACACACATTTTGATCAACTAATTTCACTTCAGTGTTGTTCAAAAACTCACAAAGCTCATGTGTTTTTATTTTACGACTCTTTCACTGCAACATATTTAATATTGATTTATTTTAAATACCAGGTGAAACTGTGTGACTGCAGCAGAAGAAGTTCCTGTTCTGATGATATTTCAACAAATACTTATTTTAAATATTTAAATATAAAACTCATTCATTCTATTAATCTCCATTTCTCTGCTTGTTGAGCAGCATCATCGATGAGTTGTCCCTGAATGCACCATGAAGCTGTAACAACCTGTGTAGAAGAGCAACATCTGTTCAAGCAGTCTGACTGCAGGCTTATTTCCAGCTGTTCAGACCTTTCAGTGCATTTGACAGAACATCTGGATTTAACGTTCACTGAACAGAGTTTTTATTGAGTTTCCATCGTTTCATTTTTGGACCAAGACAACAATCAGAACAACATCTTACCCAACAAGAAGAACCAGTTCTGAATGACTGAGCACTTTAACACACACAACACACACACACACACACACACACACACACACAGGTTTGTTTTGCTATCTTTATGGGGCCGTTGCATTGACTTCCATTAATTTTTCATTAATTTCTATAGCTTAACCCTGACATTTACCCTAAACCTAACCATTACCAGTACATACCTAACCCTAAATCTAACACATCCTCAATTCACACCTTAGTCCTAAACCTAACCCTTAACCCACCAACGGGACTTCATCTTATGGGGCCCGGGCTTTGGGCCCCGTAAGGAGCAGTTGGTCCTCACAATGTAGTATAAGTTGGAAAAATGGGCCTTACAAAGTAGCATAAACAAGGACACACACACACACACAGAAATAAAGTTTCCAACTCACCCAGTTTAGTGTGTAAATGTCTCCGTGTGTTCCCTCCGTCTAAAATGGAGCTGAACTCTGAAACACTTTCACTTTCTGTCAGGTGAGGTGTGTTGTGATTGGTCAACATGTGCACAGGTGAGGAGGGAGGCTGTCCTCACCTGCAGCCACACAGGAAGAAACAAGGAGCACTAAGCAGCAGGGTCACAATGATCCAAGTCTTCATCTCTGAGTTCATCTTGTTCTGTGGTTGCTGCAGAAAAATAGACGACACTTCATCAAAACATCCTGATTCAATGATCCAGGTAGAAAAATCCAACAAAGTCAAGTCAGGTCCTCGGGACGGTTTCTTTTTGTTGACGTGTTTCGTCTTTCATCAAAAGGACTTCATCAGTCCGAGGAGCTGCAACAAACTCAGTCTTATAAACAGTACCTTCCCATAGTGGGCTGACCAGTTTGAGTACTGAGTGTCTGAGTACCATCATGGTTGGACCACTATGTGAAGGTAATATTTATAAGACTGTGTTTGTTGTGGCTCCTCAGACTGATGAAGTCCTTTGGATGAAAGACGAAACGTTTGAACAACAAAAACCTGACTTAACTTTGTTGGACACAATCAAAATGTATTTTTATATAATTTCTACCAAGTTTCCTCAAAGCTCTGAGGTCTACTCACATCTGTGGTGGACACTTGATGGTTCCTCGTCTCTCTGACCTTCAGTCTAACAGCAGCAGTAGTTGAGTTGGACTTTTGATCCTTGATGAAGCAGACAGAAAGCCCCTGATCTTGAATCTTGACCCCCACACATTTATACTGTATATATTTGTAGTTTTACGTTGGACATTTGAGCTCCGGGGCTTCAGTGTCTGCTCCTCTCACTGAATCTGAAACAGGGAGTTTAATTTTGTTCAGCTCCGTCCAGTCTGACCCGCTCTGACGTTGATAAACTTCATCGTAATTAATGACCAACCTCTATCAGTTGTAGAAAATGAAAGATTTCACAGCTAGATACTTGCAGCCAAGATATACTTTACCCTCCAGGAGATATTTATCAGTACAACAGTAGACAATCATAAAAAAGCATATGAATAAAAAAATGATAAGAAAATTGTATTAAAAAAAACGAAACATAAACAGATACATTATAAAGCAATATAAAATACTAAAAACAGGAACATGTCTGTGTTGGTAATGCCATGAACTTAGCAGATGTAAAGCCATTTAATATTTTATTTTATTCATTTATTCATTCATTTAAAAGAGACAAAATAAAAAAGATTCATCAAAAAGAAAACATTGAATGAAAAGAGTGTAGAAAGAAGAAAAAAAATCTTATATCACCCCCTTATTTAAAATAATGCATAAAATAATTTTAAACAAACAATCACTTAAATTAATCACTTTAATATCCACTTTAAAGCTAGGAATAAAAAAAACATTTTGTGTTAGCAGAATTTAATCATAACTTTAAAACTTATCCAGCATTAATAACACTTACCTCAAGTTGTCTTTTTGGACATGCATGAATATGTGTGTACACATTGTACTTGATAGGAGATTATTACAGCCTCACAAAAAATCAATGATGATGATGATATCGGAACTGGATCGGTATCAGCCGAAATCCAGATTTAAACATCGGGAACGGATCGTGAGTAAAACAATGTGGTTCAGTGCATTCCTATATGTGTGTTTGACATTTGGGGTCGAGGGCGGGTAGGCCGCCTAGTTGGGATCTGGGAGGCTTGGGGCCTTGGGAGGTGGTTGGAGGTGGGACGGGTGCTCCAGTTCTCCCTGGGTTGTTCAGATTTCTTGATCAAGGTTCCTGATTGCAATGGCCGGGGTGGCTGCCGGGTTCCGGCAGGGGGTCGGCTGTTGTTGTGTGTGTGTGTGTCACTGGTGGTGTAGGGTGGCGGTCAGGGCGTGGCTTCGCTTTGACGGGGCGCTGGCTGGTCGGCTTGGTGTGACATTCGTGGTGGGGGGTGCTGTGTGTGTGGGTGGGGGTGGCGTAGGTGGCGTTCCGGTGCTTCTCCGGGCCTGTGGTGTGCTGGGCCAGCTTCCCTCAGCTGCAGCTCCCTGCTGCTCTGGCCCCCGGCCTGGGGCTGGCTTGCGGCCGCTGTCAGGTGGGTGGGGCACATGGACGGCCTGACAGAAGCCCTGTCGGGTTGTCTGTGTGTTCCTGCTAATGTCTCGGTTTTGGGTGGTCCCCTCTCTTGGATCAATTTGGGCTCCCCATTTAAGGTGGGTCTACTTCCCCCTATGGCACTCCCCTCTGATGGCGGCCCCCCTGCCGCCAGTGCATTGATGGCTCTCGGCATCTGGACTGGATGATTGGGTGTGTGCCGGCCTACCCTGGTGGCTGCCTGCTGGGGCCTGGGTGCCCTGTCTCTTTCGGGCCTCTGTTGGGGGGTGGTATGACCTCGGGACTTAGGACTCATCACAGAAACTGTGGACTCATCGCTGCAGCCTCTTGGGGTCGCTACATTGTGGTTGCTGGGGGTCGCCCGGGGCTTCCCTCTGCTTCCCTCTGGGGAGGTGCGATTTTCCCTGTTGGGGGACTCCCAGGGCTCTGGACTTGGGGGCTGCTGTGCATCTGTGGCTCCTGTCCTCCCTGTGTTACCATCATCTTCTGTGGGGGCGGGTCTGTGGGTCCCCACGTCCACTATTGAACATTCTTATGGAGAAACCTTATAGTGACAAGCTGCTCACACAGGTGTTTAGATTCAGGTATATCAGATACACTCTCAGTTGGTATCCTGATGCATGCTCAATAATCCAGGTAAAAAAAATCTAAAAAGTTAAAAAGTCTGGTCCTCTGTCCCTGGACATTCACAAAACAAAATAACAACAAAAAGGTAGAAACGTTTTGTCTTTCATCCGAAAGTCTTCTTCAGTCAAAACCTTGTTTTGAATCAAATAAAATATGAACATAATATGAGTTTTACTCTGCAGGGTTGACATTTGTGGAGGGAGTGTTTCGTCAGGCAACTTTTTCATCTCCAAGAGTGAGTTGATCTTTAACTCTTTGACAATGAATTGAAGAAGGTACCTCTGATAGTGAGATCGCCCCAGCCCGTCTGTGCAGCCATAATGCGGAACAATCTGATTAACCCTGACTTTACTGCCTCTCCAAATACTCCAACTAACTCTCTCTGTGAGCAGTTTGCAAATCACTTCAGAGGTAAGATCGAGTCAATTAGAGCTAACATTTTATCCGAACAAAATACTGGTATTAAATCTACTGAATGTTTGGTTTTACCTGAGAAAACACTGGACAAGTTTGATGTGGTTGATGCAGAGATGCTTGGCAGAGTTTTCTCACAAGTCAAACCAACCACCTGCCTCTTGGACCCAATTCCCTCATCACTTTTTCAGTCATGTTATAAATTCTTTGAGAATGAAATTTTAAACATTGTAAATTGTTCTCTTCAGATGGGTGTCTTCCCCATTGCCTTTAAAAAGGCTGTGGTGAAGCCCCTTCTGAAGAAGAGTAATCTAGATCCTAGTGTTTTTAATAATTATAGACCTGTATCCAACTTACCATTTTTAAGTAAAATCTTAGAAAATATTCTGATGCATGCTCAATAATCCAGGTAGAAAAATCTAAAAAAGCTAAGTCTGGTCTGAATGTCCAGAGGACCAGACTTAGCTTTTTTAGACTTAGAAAAGATTGTTTTTATTAAATTAAATGTTTTTTTTTAAATGATGCCGGTATTTTAGAAAAGTATCAATCTGGTTTTAGGACGAAACACAGTACAGAAACAGCCCTATTAAAAATTGTGAATGATTTAAGGTGTAATCTGGATTCACACAAGCTCTCAGTCCTTGTTCTATTGGATCTGAGCGCAGCCTTTGATACAGTAGATCATCAAATTCTTTTAAATAGATTACAACACCTGGTCGGTCTTTCTGGTACTGTTCTTCTGTGGTTCAGCTCCTATCTCACAGATAGAACATTTATGGTAAGTATGGATACATGCTCCTCACAGATCCATGAAGCTAACTATGGTGTACCCCAAGGCTCTATTTTAGGCCCCCTACTTTTTAATTTGTACATGCTGCCGCTTGGTGGAGTCATCAGGAGCCATGGGATAAGTTTCCATAGTTATGCTGATGACACACAGCTATACATCTCATTATCTCATGATGACCCCCGGCCAATCACTGCACTTTTTAATTGCATTACAGACATAAAGTCCTGGATGGCACAGAACTTTCTCCAGCTAAACCAGGACAAAACAGAAGTTTTAATCATTGGACCTGAGGTTCAAAAAGAAAATACAATTCAGAGATTACAATCTCTGTCTTTACAACCTTCTAAAAAAGTAAGAAGCCTGGGAGTTATTTTTGACTCTGAGCTTACTTTTATTCCTCATATTAAACAAATAGTCAAAACAGGATTTTATCATCTAAAAAATATAGCCAGAGTCCGCCCTCTTCTTTCTCTGACCAATACTGAGACTTTGATGCACGCTTTTATTTCTAGTCGTTTAGACTACTGTAATTCACTGCTTTCTGGTCTCCCTAAGAAAAATTTGTCCAGCCTTCAGCTGTTACAAAACTCTGCTGCTCGTGTGCTAACCAAGACCAGAAGGCAGGCTCATATTACACCTGTTTTAAAATCATTGCATTGGCTCCCTGTGCGCCTCAGGATTGATTTTAAGATTCTTTTAGTGGTTTTTAAATGTCTCAATGGTCTCGCACCATCTTATCTTGCAGAGCTGCTATTGCCCTATGAACCCCCGCGGACATTAAGGTCCTCTGGTACTGGACTACTAACAGTTCCAATAGTCAGAACTCACACTTACGGTGAGGCTTCTTTCCAGTTCTATGGCCCCCGTCTGTGGAATAGTCTGCCGGAGAACCTGAGGGCTGCAGAGAATGTTGTTGTTTTTAAGAGCAGTGTAGTGGGCATGACCTTGTCCACTTTTAAAGCTCCACTGACATGTTCTTTTAACTTTTCAAAAAATGGCACAACATATATAAATATTAAGATAGACCTCTGACCGTTTTTGCTAAAATAATGTTAAATGAATGACAATTTCTCTCAAAATAGTTTAAAATTAGCGCCGTTTTTTTAGACCGTAAATCCGGATCTTCCGGTCACGTGTCAGCATTCCTGTTTGTGACGTCACGTCCGATACTGAACTCTGCTCAAACGACAAAAATATAGACGCATCCGTCGAATTTAGCCATTTAAAACTACATTATAGCGAAGCCAAATCGCTATAATGTAGTTTTAAATGGCTAAATTCGACGGATGCGTCTATATTTTTGTCGTTTGAGCAGAGTTCAGTATCGGACGTGACGTCACAAACAGGAATGCTGACACGTGACCGGAAGATCCGGATTTACGGTCTAAAAAAACGGCGCTAATTTTAAACTATTTTGAGAGAAATTGTCATTCATTTAACATTATTTTAGCAAAAACGGTCAGAGGTCTATCTTAATATTTATATATGTTGTGCCATTTTTTGAAAAGTTAAAAGAACATGTCAGTGGAGCTTTAAGACACCTGTGTACTTTTGAACTGTTCCAGAGATGACCTTTACTGACCTCTCAGTAAAGCAAGACATTTACTACAAAATCATTCATTTAGCTATAATCTGATAACATAGTCACCAAAAAGAGACTATTTCTATCTTTGATTTTAGGCTGATGTGATCAAAAGAATAACTTTTGTCATTTTCATGATGTGTGCTTTTAAGCTGTGTTATTCTGTAAGAGTTAAACTGTGTTCACTGCTGTGTTAAAGGTGAAGTCTCGGGTCAGAGAGACCAGACGGTTTGTTTAGAAAGCCAGGAGACAGTAATCCGTTGTTTCTCCTGAAAAGGGCTCCAGCTGCTCTGTCTTTTTCCTAAACAATTTCCCTCTGCTCGGGCTGTAACCTTGGGTCGCGATAACACAAGCTCTCTCCTCTCTTTGTTCCTGCTTTTAAGTTCTAACTGTGCGGAAACGCTTCAGAGTTTCTGGGAGCTTCAGAGAGAGATGTGAATTTTCCCAAAGAGCTGAATGACCACCAGTCACGCGCTAAGGACTCGTCATCCAGCTGGGACTGATAACATGTTGTTATGGGTCCACTTCGAACGAGCGTAAGCTCAAAAACTTTGATTATTCCTCCCTGGAATAAGTTTATCTTGAAGTCAGAGGCCAGGAGCTGACATATTTTCTGATGACCAACGCGAAACCAGGAGACGTTGGAAACGTAAACGAATACCCTGCTCGAAGGTACTGTACTGGTTCCCACAAGGACCCGTGCATCTGAAAAGCTACAAGGTCTTCCCTCTTACCGGGCTGTCGTCGAAAGGTAAAGAGCTGTTTACAAAACGTACCTGGATTTTAGCAGAAGTCGGATGAGAAGTGTCACTTTGGTCTCATGCTCCCAATTCTTCTTAAATCTTTCCTCCTATTTCTTTTCCCTCTCAATCTAAGCTGGAAACTAATTAAGTTAAAGAGCCCTCAGACTAAATATGTTTAACATCCAATATTGAAGTCTGTTGTGTTAAATTCAAGTGTGCTGACGTTTTAATTTGAAAGAAAGTGAAATCATGTCAATCAAGTGTAATGGTGTTAATTTAGTTGATTCATTTTAAATAAATGATAGTGTCTCTTTGACATATCAAGCTAAGTTAACGTGTCCATTGTCACTTTATAGCTCTGTTTTTATCCATCATAAAGATCACAGATATATTGAGTAAACTGAAAAAGAAAAGAATCCGTGAATTTACTATTCAATCTGAATAAGTACATTAATTAAGGTAAAGAGGTCAGTATTAATATTGACCTCCTCATAATCCTTTACATCTGGTGGCCCGTACGGGGAAACTGTCAAAATACAGCAACAAAACAGTTTCACTGAAACTGAAAAACATTCTTTTAAGGCATGATAGAACAGCATCCTGGGAACATTTTAGTGTGAATATTGCATTTATTTCAAATCTTTTGATAAGCGTTTGAGTAAGTAAAACGGAAATCATGCTTGTGTTAGTTAGTAACTGTTGTTAAAAAAATAAGTTCTATTTAAAGTTAACACTGCTTGCATTTAACTTTTTCAAGTTCATTAAGGGTAAAGCCTGAAAGGAAGGTACTTATGAATAAGGATACTTATTACACAGTGAAACACTTAAACCAGAAAGCTGGTTAGTTTGATTGACTCACCGTTAAACTGAAAGAAAAGATTTATTTGCACACATTAAATTAAGAACCGTCTTGTTGATTTTTCACAAGAATCAATACAAAGATGGAAGTTCAAAAAGTTGCGCGTCCAAGGTTTAGGAAGTATGAGCATCTTGTTGACTCATACAACAAAGGGTGCCAACTGGAACCCCCAAGCCAAGGACCTGCTCCCCCTGCACCTCGCACAGAGAGAGAATCTGTCTCAAAGCATGGTGACTACTCAGCTGCTCTTAATGTCTTGCAGAAAAAAGGTGAACATCCTTTGATGTATTTTGACAGGATTCTCCAGGCGTATCAAGGTGACATAAAGGAACCGGGCCTGGAAGAACAGGTACTTTTCAGGGTTGCTTTCAGCAAAAATCTCCTCCCGGAGATAAGATCTGAGCTGTGCACCATGGGTTTGTATAAAAAGCAAACCATGGAAGAAATAAAGCAGTGCGCTGTGAATGTTTTCGAAGCTCACCTGCAAAGCGAGACGCCCTTACAGGTGTCCCCAGGTGAGTTGGAAGAAGCTCCCGCTAAGCATGGTGGATGCCTAGCTGCAAAGCACATCTTGCAAGAGAAAGATGAACACCCATTACTGTTCTGCGATAGAATTAAAAAAGCATATTTTGGTGACCAAAATGAACCAGACATGCAGGAAGATGAAAATTTCAAACTTCTTTTCAGCTTCAATCTCCATCCCACGCTGAGAAATGTTCTACATCTCACGTGTTATTACAAAAACACCATCGATGAAATAAAAGAGTGCGCTATAAAAGTTTTTGAAGCTCACATGCAAAGCAAAACACCCTCAGAGGTGTGCCCAGGTCAAATGGTCAAACCCCAGTCGCTAAAAATAGAAGAGGTTCCCTTTCCTACGGAAAGCGAGGATAATCAAGATGTTCAAACCAACAAACAACAAAATGTTGGTGCCAACTGGAACAGTGACTCAAAGTGGTTTAAACGGAGCTCTGCTCATGTAGCTACTCAGATAGAAAAATCTGAGACAAGCACAATACCACAAAAGGGAGATGTCCACTCTACGAAAAACCCAAAGAGGTTTGTTCAGAGCCAAGGACCTGCTCCTCCTCCTGCACCTCGAATGCAACAGATTGAGGCATGCAAGGCGTCACAAATGCTCCAGAAAAAAGGCACAACACCTCTGCACTTGGAAGAGACAGCGGAAGTAAGTTGTTTGTTAGAAGATTTGAATGTTACAGTGGTTGACCAACCTGATACAATGAGTGGCATTATCATTGATAATAACACAAACATCATTGTCCAACCTGGTGGAGCGATGTGCAGCACTGTCTTTCACAAAAACTCAGAGCACACAGCTTTCAACAATAATAACATTGAGGACAATAACAACAACATTGCCAAAGAAACTGACAGTGAACAAAATGCTGACAGTCAACAAGATCCTGAAGGTCATGACACTGTCTGTCTAACAGATGGTACCACAGAAGGCACGGATGACTCCCCAACCGAGATCACAAGCCCGGTAAGTGAACCTTCAAATAGAGATGAGGCAGAAGAGGCCCAACAAGAGGACCTCCTCTGCGAGCTGAAACATTCAGCACTCACTGAACACTACCTACCACAGGTTGTAGAAGGTGTAGAGATCCAAGGATCCCACACCGAAGACGCTGTACTGTCCTTAGGGACAGATAAATCGGCAATCAGCCAAGCTTTCGATGAAACCTTGGTTCAAGAACATTTGAGTCTAGAACTAATCAGAAATGACATAGTTTTTACAGACTCAAAGAGCCCCTCTTCAGTCAAGAAGTGGGAAGACACACACAACGACAGTGACCCGTCGCAGTCTGTACAATCAGACACACCTGCGACTGCGCCGACGGTTGTGACACACCTGAATTACACGGAAAGAGGTAAACGTAAGAAGATACGTTGGCCAAATCCTAAACGATTCCTGTGTACCGTCTTCTCTCAGCTGCGCGAACAGCTTAAACTAAACGGTGGCATCCTAACTTGTGCCCATGGACGGACGTCCTCACCTGTGTTCGTGGTCCCCCATGACCAAAGGGGGGTGATGTTAGGCCATGCCAAAGACAAAGATTTGAATGTACACCTCAGAAACACTTTTGCTTTCGCCCAGAAAAACCTGGAAAAATCCGCTGAAGGACGCAAGGCGTACTACGACCAGAAGGCCTCTCACAATGAACTCCAAGTGGGAGACAGAGTCTGGTACTATACGTTCGCCCCAGCAACCGGGAAAGGAGGGTCCGAGACCGGAACTCTCGCCCGCAAACTAATGCCCAGGTGGACTGGACCTCATCTGATAACAGACAAAGTGTCCTCAGTCGTCTACGAAATCAAAATCAGCAAAGGCCGCAAAGAGCCAATTGCTAAATGGGTACATCGAAATCAGATCAAACCTTACAAGGCGTTCAATGACTCCACAAAAGACAAAGATCTCACAAACTCACCGACTTCATGGGATAATAAGGTCGTCCAAACACAAGTTAGTAAATAAACTAATCAGGTTTAAACTACCGTATTTTCCACCCTATAAGTCGCATTGTCCAATTTGAACTTAGAAACGCTAAGCCTAAAACCCACAACAAAAAACTAACCTTAACAACCGTTTAAATCCACGAGATTTAATTTGACCTCGGTCATAAAGTTGAGACCTGTTTTTCTTGTGTGTTGCACTTTGGAATCTGACGACAAGAGTGTGTCGAAGCAGTGAAACGTTGTTTCCTTGTTGTTTAGTCATTACTGTTGTCATTAGTTGAGATATTGTTTTGGTTCTGAACACTCCCAGCCAAAAAGGTTTTGTATTAACATTGGTTAATGAATGATATGGATTTAACTATGCCAACATGCAGTTCGTTTTGTTAAATCTCAATCGTCGAAGAGTCAATGTAGTTTAAAGCTACTCAAGGTACCATAAACTACACTGGTCTCACAATTTCTAAATTGAACCGATTCGATCGTTTCTATTCTAGATTATCTATTCATTTTGATGAGTCTCGCCATAGACTTCAAAATTTATTAGGAATACCAAATCCTACGTCGTTCGTCTAAAAGACAACAGACATTTAGATCAAACTATATTTCATTTTTCTATTTTAGTTTAACCTAAACTAAGTAATGAATGGAGGAATAGTTTGGAATTAGAGGCCTTCGTTACAGAAGCCCTCCAAAATTTTATAGGTATAGATCCCTATATCTAATTTTACAGAATTGATCCACCCCTTAATTGGTAATTGTAGCTGATCTAAACCATGATAGCTTACATACCAGGTGCATATAGGTAGGGCCTAATGTAAAATCCCAATCATAAGCCCACCTAAAAAACCACATAATTGCATGACACATAGAACCAGAGTGGCACTGACTGGAAACCAACCAGCCAACAACCTTCGATGTGGGGACCTGCAGCTCCAACGCTTGGTCTTCAACCTTCATCCAAGGGTCGCCTCCTCTGCGTCAATCGAGGGATCCCCTCTACATGCTGATTATGAAAACAATTGTTGCTGATCAATCAACAAAACTAATCGTTGTGGAATTACTGCTGTGGAATTACCGCTGTGGATTATAAGACTTTGTTTTCCAAAGGATCACAGACTTTGTTTTCCAAGAGTTAACAGACTCAGTTTTCCAAGGGATTAAAAGCTTTTCGCAATGGGATTACCTCCGAACAGTATGGAATTTCCGAAAACTTTATGGGATCATAATTTTTGATTTTTCTTTTCCACTTGCTGGATTACTTCAAGATCAAAGACAGTTCAAGGTTTCCTCTCGTGTTGGACCCCATCCCCAAGGACTGGCGATGGCTCCCAAAAGGGGGGAGATGTAGTGGACCTACCCAGGGTCAAACTAAGGTTTTTGAACTGTCCAGTGATGACCTTTACTGACCTCTCAGTAAAGCAAGACGTTTACCACAAAATCATTCCATTAGCTGTAATCTGAGAACATAATCACCAAAAGAGACTATTTCTATCTTTGATTTTATTCTAATGTGATCAAAAGAATAACTTTTGTCATCTTCATGATGTGTGCTTTTAAGCTGTGTTATTCTGTAAGAGGTAAACTGTGTTCACTGCTGTGTTAAAGTTGAAATCTCGGGTCACATAGACCAGACGGTTTTGTTTAGAAAGTCAGAAGTCAGTAATCCGTTGTTTCTCAGGAAAAGGGCTCCAGCTTTCTCTGTCTGTTCCTAAACATTTCCCTCTGCTACTGGCTGTAACCTTGGGTCGTGATAAGACAAGTGAACTCCTCGATTGATCCTGCTTTAAGTCCTAAGTTTTTGCTGAAACGCTTCAGAGTTTGGGGGAACTTCAAAGAGATGTGAACTTTCCCAAAGAGCTGGATGGATGTTTAGCCACACGCTAAGGGCATGTCGTCCAGCTAAGGACTGATAACAGGCTGTTATGAGTCCACTGAGAACGAGCGTAAGCTCAAAACTTTGTTTATTCCTTCCTGGAATAAGTTTATCTTGAAGTCAGAGGCCAGGAGCTGACATATTCTCTGATGACCAAGCGGAAACCAGGAGACGTTGAAACGTAAACTAGAACCAGTTTTGGACGTGCTGGGACTAAAGGACTCTGTGCATCTGAAGGCTGGTGTCATTTCTTTATCAGACTCGTCGTCGAAAGGTAAAGAGCTGTTTACAAAACGTACCTGGATTTTAGCAGAAGTCGGATGGAAGTGTCACTTTTGGTATCATGCTCAAGATAATTTCCTTTAAACCATCTCCCATCTTCCTCCTATCTTTTTCTCTCAATCTAAGCTGGAAACTATTTTTAAGCTAAGAGCCCTCAGACTAAATATTTAACATCATATTTGTCTGTTGTGTTACATTAAGTGTGTTGATGCGTGTTAAATTGAAAGAAAGTGAAATCATGTCAATCAAGTGTAATGGTGTTAATTTAGTTGATTTATTTTAAATAAATGGTAGTGTCGCCTGGCATACCAAACTAAGTTAATGTCCATTGTCACTCTATAGCTCTGTTTATTTATCCATCATAAAGATCACAGAAATATTGGGTAAACTGAAAAAGAAAAGAATCCGTGAAATTACTATTCAATCTGAATAAGTAAAGTAATTAAGGATAAAGAGGTCAGCTTAATACTGACCCCTGTTAAAATCCTTTTGTTACATCTGGGTGACACTATATGTGTTTAAAGACACAATATATCCTCTCCCTCATGTTTACTTCATCAGTGGTAATGGCAGTCGACCCCCGATCGGAAGGTTGGAGGTTCGAATCCCGCGTCTGCTCACCATGTGTCGTTGTGTCCCTGGGCAAGACACTTAACCCTGAGTTGCTCCCGGTAGGTCTGGATGGCGCCTTGCAAGGCAGGCTACCACTACCGGTGTATGAATGTGTGTATGAATGGGTGGATGGTTGGTATTGTAAAGCGCTTTGGGGCTCCTCACAGGGGGCTGGAAAGCGCTATATAAATAAGCTCCATTTACCATTTACCATTGTCCAAAATATTTTACACTTTGGAAACAGATCCTGGATACAAGTGGCTGAAAGGGGCTTCCTTCATGGGGGGGGGGGGCTCAGCCTTAGAGATTGGGTAAGGAGCTCCATCATCCAGGGGGAGCTTGGGGTAAAGCCGCTGTTCCTTAGTATCAAAAGAGTCAGTTGAGGAGTTTCATCTGATCTGGACACCACCCTTTGGAGGTTTTCTGGGTATGTCTGTCTGGTGATTGAAGAGGGACAGGTGAGTCAGGAGAGGCAACCGAGTTATACAAAAAAGAAATAAAATAAGAAAATAAAATGTTGTTACCTTTATGGAGGAGCAGGTGATGCAGAAAGTGCTAGTGACTGAAGAGGGACAGGTGAGTCAGGAGAGGCAGCTGAGTTATTGTCATGAACGGCTGCTTCAGTGAAGAACGGGCGGTGGACTCACGAGGTAGCTTGGCGAACTCAGCTTTATTGAACAGCTAATAGCAGGACATGTTAACGTCTCGTGTCCGGCTCAGTTCACAACTAAACACACACACTGCGCATGCTCAGTCTATACTGGCTACGGCAACCCAACTAGGACATATCACCACATCTCCCCCTTTTAACAGGAAACACACGTTTCTAAACTATTCTAAACTACCCTGTATATAACATCCGAACACTAGGACGTTGGGGTAGACTGCCCTCAGTCCACAGCAACGTAGGGATTATTCTGCCCTCGATAGTTGATGTTCCTATTAATTCGGTGAACAACTAAATATTTTCCCGGTTACTATTTATCCACATCTATGTTTCAACTAAACATTTTCCCAGTTACTATTTACCCACACTTCAGAACTCTATGTTTCACCCTTATACCTACAAACTACACAGGTCTATGTTTCACACTTATACATACAAACTACACAGGTCAACTTCACTTTATCCTTTTTTTTTTTTTTTTTTAGTCATTAAGTGTCTCGGTACCTTAGAGGGATTCTGATTACCCTTCCCCTGGAAGTCACCTGTGACCCTTGTGGAGTTGAGCGCTCCACCTCTGGACCCATGTGTCTCTGGTCAGGAGTTCTGGTCGCAGAATCAGCACCGTCTTCAGGTGGAAAGCTACTGTTCAGTGTGAAGTAAACATGAGGGATACCACCATATTGTGTCTTTAAACAAGTAGGGTGCCACCCAGATGTAAAGGATTTTATCAGGGGTCAGTATTAAGCTGACCTCTTTATCCTTAATTAATTACTTATTTAGATTGAATAGTAATTTCAAGGATTCTTTTCTTTTTCAGTTTACCCAATATTTCTGTGATCTTTATGATGGATAAATAAATAAAGCCATTAAGTGACAGAGAACATTGACTTTAGCTTGGTATGCCAAGAGACACTACCATTTATTTATAATAAATCAACTAAAATCAACATCATTACACTTGATTGACATGATTTCACTTTCTTGCAATTTAACACGTCAGCACATTTAAATTGTAACACAACAGACTTCAATACAGGATGCTAATATATTTAGTCTGAGGCTCTTTAGCTTAAATATAGTTTCCAGCTTAGAAATGGAGATAAAAAGAAATAGGAGGAATAAAAGAGGTTAGAGAGATTTAAGAGGGAAGTTTATCTTGCATTTATAAAACCAGATGACACTCTTCCATACGCGTCCAGCTAAGATATCATCACACCTCCAGTAAGCAAACAGCTGCTCCTTTACCTTAAGACGTCCGCCTCGGTTCTGGTAAAGAG
This sequence comes from Garcialebias charrua, assembly GCA_038048925.1. Taxonomy (NCBI): domain Eukaryota; kingdom Metazoa; phylum Chordata; class Actinopteri; order Cyprinodontiformes; family Rivulidae; genus Garcialebias; species Garcialebias charrua. The sequence goes on from JBBPBX010035055.1 coordinate 19,857, forward strand.
CTGTGATCAGCCTTGGACTGACGAGTCGTCGGTCCCGCAAGTCCAAGCTGGACTCCACACGTGTTTACCTTGTCAGTGTCGGTGATACTTGCTTTCGTCGGCAGAAGCCGTGGCAGTCGTGGTTTTTTGGCTCAAGATAACATTCCAGAAAGGGATTTAATTCAAAGTTCTGAGCTTGTACGCTCGGTTCACGTGGACTCATAACAAACATGTTATCAGCCTTTACTGAAGACGAAGGTCGTTAGCTCTTGACCAAACGTACCCCAGCTTGAAGAGAAAGTTCACATCTCATCTTCCTCTCAGGAACTCACAGGAACTCTTGCCGACTCTTGCAGACTCTGAAGTATTCAGCTTAGCTTAGAACCTTAAGATAGAACTCTGAAACTTGTCTCTTTCCGATTGGTTCAGAAGAAACAGTCGAGGAGTTCACTTGCCGTTATCACGACCCAAGGTTACAGCCAGCAGCAGAGAGAAATGTTTAGGAAAAAGACAGACGCATAGACTCCAAGAGGTAAACTACTTGGATTAGCAGAAAGTTCATTCTCAATTACTCATTACTTGGATTAGCGTCTTAACACTTTTAAAACAAATCTGAAAAGCACAGTTTGACATAAAATTCAACTCTGAAACCATTATATGGTCAAGTAACACAGAAATACTCCATATTAAAAGAATAACACAGCATAACATATATCATGAAAATGACAAAAGTTATTCTTTTGATCACATCAGAATAAAATCAAAGATAGAAATAGTCTCTTTTGGTGACTATGTTCTCAGATTACAACTAATGGAATAATTTGTAGTAAATGTCTTGCTTTACTGAGAGGTCAGTAAAGGTCAACTCTGGAACAGTTCGAAAATACACAGGTGTATCAAAGTGTACACGGTCATGCCCACTACAAGTGTCACTGGAGAATCAGGTGGTTGTAACTGATCTGGTTGATCTGTGGGAAGTGGGACAGCTTGCAGATATCTCCGGTTCCGTCGTAATACAGCTCCATTCTCCGTTTCCACCATATACGACCTTGGCTCATGGCATTTGCCGATGACCTTTGCTGGGGTTTTCCAACTCTTTTCACCATCCAGTTTTATCCTGACGTCTTGTCCTGGTTGTAGTGTAGGAAGTGGTTGTGCAGAATGATGGCGATCGTGGAAGAACCTGTAGGTTTCCTTTGTCTGTCTGTCCTTTTGTTGAATCACATGTCTGTCCACTGGAGCAGTTTTTAATTTGCTCTCCAGCACTGGAAGTGTGGTTCTGATTTCTCTTCCCGTCATCAGTAGTACAGGGCTCACACCTGTAGCAGCACTAGGTGTTGCTCTGTAGCACATCAGGGCCAGATGGGGGTCAGGCTGCTTCAAAATGTTCTTTGCAGTCTTAACCGCTCGTTCTGCAGCACCGTTCGCCTGAGGGTAGTGGGGGCTGGAAGTTGCGTGCACAAATCCATACTTTCTGGAAAAGTCCTGGAAGTCACTGGATGTAAATTGAGTTACATTATCACTCACCATTTCCAGTGGAATTCCCCACCTCACGAACATGCTATTGAGTCGACTAATGACTTCACGACTCGATGTGGAAGACAAACGAACTATTTCAATGTCTCTGGAATAATAGTCCGTTACAATGAGATAATTCTTACTCTCATGCTCGCACAGATCTGCTGCTATGCGCTGCCAGGGCCCCCTGGTAGAGTAGAAGTCAGGAGAGGTTCGTGCCTCTGTGTTGGTTTGTGTTCAATGCAGAATTTACATGTTGACACAGTCTGTTTAATCTCAGCACTGATGCCCGGCCACCACACGGCCATCCTGGCGCGTGCTCGGCACCGTGTTAGTCCTTGATGTCCTTTGTGTATCTCTGACAGCACCTCAGCTCTCTGCGCAGAAGGAATGACCAGCCGGTCCTCGAATAACACCAAACCATCAGCTTCTGAGAGATGTGCTCGTGCTGAATGGTAACGATGAAGAGATGAGTTCATCGCTGTTCTTGGCGGCCATCCGTTCCTGATGAACTTTATAATCTGCTGCAGTTCATGATCGTGCTGAGTTGCCTCACGGATCCTTGAGAGTCTTTGGGATGAGACTGGTGCATTCACCATAACTGATTCAACATGTGCCTGTACAATGTGATCTGTAGTCTCATCACTCACATGTCTCTGTGGCCTCTTGGATAAGGTGTCGGCTACTACCAACTGTTTGCCTGGAACGTGCTCTGCTTCCACGTTCGTCGGGTCTACAGGTGGTCCCCGACTTACGAGCGCCCTGACCTACGAGCGTTCGACTTTACGAGATTATCATAATTAATAAAAATATGAAATTAAAAAAAAAAAAAATTTTTTTTTTTTTTTTGGGTTTAAATGTTCTTAATTTCATGTGTTGCAGCTGTGAATGTTTTAAATGGCTTTATATATACGTAAAGTATCATTATTATCATTTTTTAAAATAATTTCGTGCTTTTTTGAACACTGCCGAGACTGGAACTAATGAATGAACTGGTATTCCGGTACTGCTGAAACTGGAACTAATGAATGTAAAATGGCGGAGCCGCCATTTTACATTCATTACTTCCGGTCTCGGTCGGCAGTCGGCAGTCGGCTTTTGGAGGACTGTTTCTCCCATAAGAGCATGCCTCATACGGATAAATTAACTGGAAACACTCCCTGAACTCTGTGAATGTCTCAGGACTGGAGCAGCGCCGCGATCGCTTCGCCAAGCGCTCCTACAGCACCGCGCGAGACCAGCAGCTCATGGTATGAGCTAAGCTAACATGCTAAACCGGACCCCACCAGAGCTGTTGCTTCGACAGCCGGCTTTGTGCGATCAGAGGTCCCTGGAGCTCGCCTCGATGTCGGACTGGAAGCCGAAGACATCGGGGGACAACGAGCTAACTTGGAATAACAAAGCCGACAGCATTTTTGGAGATGCAGATAAACCGGACTGCCCGGAGATGTCTCAGGCATGGAGAAGCTGCGGACTGGATTAGCAACGAGCTAACATTAGCCTCGTAGCTGCACCCTCGTAGCTCTCCGACAGCCGGCTTTGTGCGATCAGAGGTTCCTGGAGCTCGCCTCGATGTCGGACTGGAAGCCGAAGACATCGGGGGACAACGAGCTAACTTGGAATAACAAAGCCGACAGCATTTTTGGAGATGCAGATAAACCGGACTGCCCGGAGCTGCGGATTCGGGGGAGCTAATGCTAACAGATGCAGCTGATGGCAGCGCAAGCAGACGGCTTTCGGTAAGTTATTAAAACTTTTTCTGTATGAAGTTAGGATACTAACAGTCCTTTCTGTCTGGACTAGACAGTTGCACTGCACTTTGACTGCACATAGAGCGCGCGGAGGGGGGGGCGAGAGACGACGTGTCTGTCGTGTGAAAACAAAAGGCAGAGAAAAGCACTGTTGTACTGTACCGAAAAAACTGTACAGGTATGTGTTTATAGATGAATGCGTGGTGTAATGTGCTAGCTAACTGCTTGTAAATAAAGTGTTGTGCATGTTTAAGGATCAGTATGTACGCTTGTTCAGTCTCATGTTGATAAACGGGTGTGCGCCGCAGCGCTAGCGTCTTTTTTCTATTTGCGAGCAAAGTTCCGGTTTTACGAGATAGCCACTGCGGGCCGTTCCGATGTACGAATTTTCAGTTTACGAGCAACTCATAAGTACGGAACTCGCTCGTAAGTCGGGGACCACCTGTTTTATTCCTTCATCGCTTTTCAGTTTCACGCTCAGTTCACAACTAAACACACACATTGCGCATGCTCAGTCTATACTGGCTACGGCAACCCATCTGGGACATATCACCACAGTTATATAAAAAAGAAATTAAAAAAAAATGTTATTACCTTTATGGAGGAGCAGGTGATGCAGAAAGTGCTAGTGATGCTGGTGACTGAAGAGGGACAGGTGAGTCAGGAGAGGCAGCTGAGTTATATAAAAAACAAATAAAAAAAGAAAAGAAAATGTTGTTACATTTATGGAGGAGCAGGTGATTGCAGAAAGTGCTGGTGATGTTGGTGACTGAAGAGGGACAGGTGAGTCAGGAGAGGCAGTTGAGTTATATAAAAAAGAAATTAAAAAAAGGAAAGAAAATGTTTGTTACCTTAATGGAGGAGCAGGTGATGCAGAAAGTGCTGGTGACTGAAGAGGGACAGGTGAGTCAGGAGAGGCAGCTGAATTATCTAAAAAATAAATAAATAAAAAAATGAAAGAAAATGTTGTTACCTTTATGGAGGTGCTGGTGATGCTGGTGACTGAAGAGGGACAGGTGAGTCAAGAGAGGCAGCTGAGTTATATAAAAAAGAAATAAAAAAAGAAAAGAAAATGTTCAGAGTCAGAGAGTCTTTATTGTCATTTGCACCGCATGTGGTACATGTGATGAAAACGAGATTATGTACACGAGGTCCCAGTTACATCCAACAACAAATGAAAGAGAAAAACAGTAATAACATCTAGAACTAACTAAGAAAAACATCAACTAGTAATACACTAAGCCTAATATAGTGGGAATAAACAGCAGCACGAACATGAGTTTGTATGAGCAGATGGTCACAGATGAACACAGATGAACACAGCAACAAGAAAACAGATCAGCATCAGTATGATGTGATATTTTGCAGTGTTTATTTTTTATTTTATTTTTATTTATTCATGAGTCTAACAGCCTCAGGGTAGAAGCTGTTCCTCAGTCTAGTGGTTCTACACTTGATGCTCCTCAACCTCCGTCCTGAGGGGAGTGGGGCAAAGAGTGAGTGTGCTGGATGAGTGAGGTCTTTCATGATGCAGGTGGCTCTTTTCCTGCATCTGGAGGTATAAATGTCTGTGATTGTGGGGAGACTGACTCCAACAGACTTCTGTGCAGCCTTCACCACTCTCTGCAGAGCTTTCCTCTCTTCAACTGTGCAGCCTCCATGCCACACGTTGATGCTGGAGCACAGGATGCTCTCCACTGCACACCTGTAGAAGGAGGTGAGGACTGGGCTGCTCAGACCAGCTCGTCTCAGCCGTCTGAGGAAGTAGAGTCTCTGATGACCTTTCTTGATCAGGCTGGTGGTGTTGTTGCTCCAGCTGAGGTTATCATTCATGTGTACACCCAAGTATTTGTAGCTGGAGACCACTTCCACTGCAGACCCACCTAGTTGTTACCTTTATGGAGGAACAGGTGATGTAGAAAGTGCTGGTGATGCTGGTGACTGAAGAGGGACAGGTGAGTCAGGAGAGGCAGCTGAGTTATATAAAAAAGAAATAAAAAAAAGAAAGAAAATGTTGTTACCTTTATGAAGGATGCAGAAAGTGCTGGTGATGCTGGTGACTGAAGAGGGACAGGTGAGTCAGGAGAGACAGCTGAGTTATATAAAAACAAATAAAAAAAGGAAAAAAAATGTTACCTTTATGGAGGAGCAGGTGATACAGAAAGTGCTGGTGATGCTGGTGACTGAAGAGGGACAGGTGAGTCAGGAGAGGCAGCTGAGTTATATATAAAAAAGAAAAAGAAAATGTTGTTACCTTTATGGAGGAGCAGTTGATGCAGAAAGTGCTGGTGATGCTGGTGACTGAAGACGGACAGGTGAGTCAGGAGAGGCAGCTGAGTTATATAAAAAAGAAATAAAAAAAGAAAAGAAAATGTTGTTACCCTGATGCATGCTCAATAATCCAGGTAGAAAAATCCAAAAAAGCTAACTCTGGTCCTATGGACATTCAAAAAACAAAACAAAGCAAAAAAAAACTGTAGAAATGTTTCGTCTACGTTAAATCTCAGGAAGTCCAACATTCCACTGATCACATCAACTCTGTGGATAAATATATCAAGTTCACATGAGAATATGTAAGAAATGGCAGGTTGGCTTTCTTGGACTGTGAGGTCTCAGTTTCTGATAGAGGAAATTTGCAAACTGAGGCGTACCGCAAACCCACACACACAGACCAGTATTTACAGTTTGACTCCCATCACCCTCTGGAACACAAGATAGGAGTCATCAGGACTCTGTATCACAGAGCAGACAGCGTCCCCACTAACTCAGGAGCCAGACAGAAGGAGAAATCACACACAAAACAGGCTCTAGAGAAATGTGGATATCCTAACTGGGCCTTCCTGAAAGCAGAGAAGAAACCCAAACAGGACTCCAGCCAGCCATCAGGTGAAAAGAAGGAACCCAGACCCAGACCAGTGGTCATTCCGTATGTTGCGGGAGTTTCAGAGACATTGAGACGTTTATTTTCTAAACACAACGTCCCAGTGGCTTTTAAACCCCAAAATACATTACGGCAAAGACTGGTTCATCCCAAAGATCCAGTCCCCCGGCACAAACAGAGTAATATTGTGTATGCTGTTCAGTGTCAGGAGGGCTGTGATCAGTCTTACATCGGGGAAACTAAACAGCCACTGGCCAAAAGGATGGCCCAGCACAGAAGATCAACATCATCAGGTCAGGACTCTGCGGTCTACACTCATCTCCAGGCCAGCGGTCACTCTTTCAGGGATGAAGATGTTCACATCCTTGATAGAGAGGAACAATGGTTTGAGAGAGGAGTAAAGGAGGCCATCTTTGTGAAAAGAAACCGTCCATCATTAAACAGAGGTGGAGGCCTCCGGGTTCAACTGTCCCCCACTTACAATGCTGTTATTGCTAGTATCACTCAGCCCTCTGTGAATAGCAAACAACCATCAGGGTGTTAACGATCCATCGTCAGGCTGATGGTCCTCCTTGATCATGTGAGCAGCTGGTTTCGGCTGTCATCAGCCAACTGGTTGATCCACTGTGGGAGGGTGCTATTTATAAGACTGAGCTGAACACAGCTTCTCAGACTGAGGAAGTCTTTCGGACGAAAGACGAAACGTTTCTACAGTTTTTTTTTTGTTGCTTTGTTTAGTTTTTTGAATGTCCAAAGGACCAGACTTAGCTTTTTTGGAAAATGTTGTTACCTTTATGGAGGAGCAGGTAATGCAGAAGGTGCTCGGTGATGATGGTACAGGTGAATGAGGAGGGGCAGGTGAGTCCAGAAAGGCAGCTGAGGTGGAGCTCCCTGATCTGCCATACTGTACTCTTGGGCACGCGCTGAAGGGATTTCAGTTCAAGCGTGTTCGAAATGACCAGGCGTCTCTTAAAAAATAGGATTTATTGATTAAGACACAGGTTTAAAACAGGTTAAACAGAATTTGAGCATTCATAAACAATTTCTTGTGCACAAGGAAATGTGAGCATTTTTGCCCTGACCTGTTGCGCCGAGGTGGTCAAAAGAATGCTGACGATGTCTTGCTCCAGTGGGAGTATATCATGCAGGCTTTTGCTTTTTCTGGTCTCTCATTGGCTTATGGCCTGATAGCGAGTCTTTGCAGCTCCCCGTTTATGACCTTGGAGATTTATGTCAGAAGTCTCCTCAGCCAGCTCTTTTGTTCTGCATGTCTGAGAGGTTTTTAAAGTATCAGACTCATGTGTTAGTGTATTATACTCATGTGTTTAGTGTCTTCTATCTCTAATGTGAATTAATGCCAGTTCCCAAGTGTGTGTGTTTGTTTTATAAGTGACTGTAGTCAAGTGTATGTTCTGAAGGTCTGTGAGTCCCAGAGCAAAGCAAACGTGCATGTCTCCCGAGCATGTTAACCCTTTATTTGCTGGATCTCAAAGTGTGCGTTCTAATGTTGTTTAATTGCATAAACATTTGTGAAACACGTAATGGCATAAACATTTGTATAACAGCTGGACATACTTTGATTATAGAACACCTATTTATTGATTATATAACAGGTGTGTTCCCTGTTTAGAATGAGATTACCATATAGACCATCTAAGCGTGTGTATTTTCCTTCACCTCCCTCTCTTGACCTATTTTAATAGGTCAAAACAACCTACACGCCACCAGCCGGATCCCCAGAAGAGGACCCCCACCTCAACACCACAGGAAAAATACAACACACCAAGCAAAAACACCCCCAAAGCAAAAATCAACCAACCCCACGCAACCACCATCTGACTCCATAAGTAAATCTCAATCATCAACATCAACCCAACATCCAAACAATCACCCCAAATCACCAAATCATACGAGGATAACAACAATCATCAGTCCAACGGCTTCCCCCACCTGGAGTCCATCTCCAAACTCCACAGGCACCTGGACGCAGCCAGAAACCTGAGAGCCCCTCCATCTGGTCTCGAACTGGGGCTGAACCGTTGTGACCACATGAAACACAGCAGCGAATAAAACACCTATAGTATAGGTCTGATCCTGCGTGAACAATAGAGATTTAATCATAATAACATGAATAACAGTGATCCATCCCAAAATCACCCAAAACAAAAACCAAAGCAAAGCAAACAAACCATCAAAATCAACTAACTCTCCTCCTAACCTCCATCTGACTCCAAAACTAATCATCATCTAATCGCAAAAACAACAATCATCCGTTGAAAGCCTTAGTGGCCTATTCTAACCAAGCCTAAAATGATAAATGCAGTTCCCCTCTTCGCTCCAACTCCCCAGCTGGGGTCCACCTCCGAGTTCCCCATCCACTCTACAGGTATCTGGACTCCGCCGAATACCTGAGAGCTCCTTCACCCAGCAGCGAACTGCGTCTGACCTCAATCTGACCCCAGAACCAACCATCCCGACTAACCCCAAACTGACTCCATCATTAAACCCGAAAAACAAGATGAAAACATGAAACCCCCTCCAAACAGCAAGATCATCAGAGAAATAATATAATTAGGACAAAAGCAACACTCTTCCATTCCACACTCAAACACTCCCCACTACTACAGGTATCTGTTGTCTGCCAAATACAGGTGAGTTTGTGCGGCAGGCGACGGTGTGGACCCCGCCTGCACCAAGGGAAACGCCGTCCCAAAATCCTCCATTTCCCTGGAAGCAATCATCCTCGAGATTTTTGCCCGTGCACAAGGTGTCACACACCCCATAAATAGGCAGAACAGTACCAGAATAGCTAGTGGCAAAGCCAAAAGCTTAACTAACACCTGATGCCATGATCCTCTCGTGAACCAAGACAGAACATGCCACAGCCCTGTGTGCGCCTCCTCCGTCTGATGCTCCTGAAGCTCTCTCAGATGGCGCAGGGCCGCTGTCACCCTGACCTGCGGATCTGCAACAGACGCATCAGGTATAAAGGTACAGCAGGTGTTATTATCAATCATCCCACACACTCCATTAACAGATGCCTTAAACAAATCCAGCAGCAATCTATGATGTAAAGACACAACATACATGGCCCACCACTCTGCAGAGGTGGTCCCTAACGTCTGCACCGACTCATAAATGAACATCCCAAATTGGTAATCTAAAGCTTCCATGTGTAACAGGTGGTCCCCGACCTTCGATCCCGGGAAGAAGCTACGCTTCCATTCCACTGGGACCTCTGAACCCCAAGAAGACTCGAGCTGACTGACGTCCGAAGTCTTTGACCGTCCCACATAGTGAGACCCGTTACTCAAAGACACCAAGTACGACCCCTCTGTAACCGCAACCGGTGCACAGCACCCAGTCCAGTTCGCTGGCAAGGTCAGTAATACCTGATGACCACACAGCCAGGCCAAGGCCTCAACCGGATACGTCCCATTGCTGCCAGGCACACTCCTGAACTCCCTGCCCGGATGGTACACCGCTCGGCACCTCTCTTCAGGAAGTGACCCCACTACCACCTGATGTGAGTCCTGATGATGGACGCGGTGCACACAGACAGGAAACTGTCCACTGGATGGCCATTCTACAAATTGAGCCAACACCATCGGGTGTGATAATGTACTCAATTTGCACCACTTAGGCTGACACTGCAGGTGCTCCATGTAGAATCCTCTGGAGCTCATCTGCAGAACACAAAATGATAACATCCGGTCAAGAGGTTTAATCGTCAATGGCAGCTGTGATTCCTCCACAGGAAGTGGGGTGCAGATGTAAGACTCAGACCTGTGGCGGCTTCTGGCCAAGAACTGCGCATACCTGTACCAAGAGTTCCTCTGAAAGACTTCAGAAAAATTCATTGATAGAGGATTCTCATCCTGTACCTGCGTCCATGTCTCCTGCCTGAGGACATCTCTCTCGCTCCTCTGATGAGGTACAGGATGACAGCTTGGATGACCTGGTATCACACAGAAATACTCCAACAACAGAATGGTGGAAACGATAATCAATGCCCCCACCCCTGCAGCCACCATTAGCCTCTTCTGCCCCTCAGCCATGCTCGATCTAGTTTGAAATCCTCTACAGTGTCAAACTTTGAACCCTGAGATGTGATGAAACACAACAGAAACACAAATTCCCCCTTCTCAGTTAAATCTGCAGAACCTGAAAAGGTAAATACACATGAAAAGCAGTAATGAATCCCAACCATCAAACGCATGCACAGTTTACAAAATCTTCTTTTTTCCGCTTTCTCTTTTATTTACATAGGAAATCACTGGAGCTGCACCTGTAAAAAATACATCCTCAAAATGAATAAATCACTCACCCATTGAATTTTGAACCAGAAAGAAGAAAGTGGTCAAAAACCCCTAATATTTTATGATTGAACGCTGAAATTGAAAAATTTAACTCCAAACCCTTGAAAGTTAGACCTGGAAATTATGTGTTGTTATGTTGAATTCTAATTTTAGATATAAGTAAGTCTAATTGATAAAAGATAAAAGTTAAAGTGTAGCAGCAAATTGTTGACCTAAACCAACACTAAGATAAGAAATAGTCATTAATGTTCTATTAAAGGTGAAATCAAATATCTAATCCTAAATGTGTGACCTTTAAACTGTGTGATTTAAAATTTATCTAAAGTTTAAATCATATAATATCAGCGATCGAGCTAAACACCTGATGATCTCAAAATGCAAAAACACATACACTGGAAAAATTTAAAACACTGTTCCCGTTTTTCTGTATTGATTATGTTTCACACTCTGCTTCCTGTTCTCCTCAGATCTTTGTTGACAACTGCATTCTTCAGAAGCCACGAGGACGTTGAATCGCCACCACCCCGTTGTTTTGGGCTGCAAATCGCTATTGATTAAGCCAGGTGGGCTGTGTTCAATACCCCGTTCCCCTGGCGAGCAAAATGCCTCGACCCAAAAGGGTGGCAGGCTCCCCTCCTCTTCAGGCCCTCTTGCTGTGCTCTGCCGTTTTAAGCTGCTGGTTCTTCCCTCTCAAGGCAATAGAGCAGGCCGGCCGGACCAGGGGGAACTTACTTCCCTATCGTTCTGGTTGGCTTTTCAAAGGCAAGAACAAAGGTGCTTCTCAAGATGACTTCCCACAGCGAGAAGACAGGCGTATGCAGAATGCTTCTTCTTCCACTCGACCCAGAACACCTCACGGACAGATGGCTTCACCGGAAGAGGAAGTGAAGCGAAGCGGCAACAGAACCCCACACCTTCTCGACCACGACACCTTCTCGACCACGACACCTTCTCAGATGAAGACGCAGGACAGCCGACCTTTTGTGTGGACCTGCTCGCTCCAGATGACCCTTCAGAGCTCTCCGCTCTGAAGCCCCGCGAGGTGTGCCTCGACCTGTTGTGATGACCTTTGGGGTTCTCCCTCCGGACCACTCTGGCTGTGTCTCACCCTCTCTGGCGCGCTGATGATGTGCGTTTCAGCAGCCCAGATGTGCTCGCTCACTTGATGACGCTCTCCCTTATAGCCCCTGAGAAGCCCCAGGATGTCAGTGGGCCTTCCGCCCTCGATCAGGCTTTGTCGCCTCCGGTGCGATGGATTCACCGTTCTGGAGAAGGAAGCTGGACAGACCACCATAAGTCTCACAAAGTACATTTTACATGTCATTTTAACAATACACAACCCCTATTTACAGACGTCTTCAGCCCTAAAGCCCCAAGTTAATTAAATTTAGTCTGTGCACAGATTTCAGCCAAATTTTCAAAAGTGGGCTAACATACTTGAGGCCTAAATTATTTTTCCCACTTTCTGCAGATCTGCATTTTTCATTAAAATATATACAACCACCCGATATGAGTTTTGCAGAAAGAAAGGAAAAAATGTCTTGGAATGTAACAATTGATTAAAATTTTTAACTGTTTTCTCATCTTCTCTTCTGTTTTTGTTATACCTCTGGTCAGCCAGTGAATATGGCACGTCAACCATAAAATTTCGGACACCTTATACCGTATTAACCTGTCTGTACAACCAATTATTCTCTCATGACCTGGTGTCCTTCCGAATCTGAAATTTTCTTTATTCGCGCGAGCTCCTTGTCCATTCGAGCATCACGCAATGAAAGGACGGCGCATACGTGCAGAAATGTTCTGATCAGATAATTTAAATGTGTGCGTGCCATCAGCCGAAAGAATTTCCGTTCAACTGAAGCGCATGCACCTGCGCGAGTTTTCCGCATGCTCCTCGAAATCATCTTCTTCTCCGTCTTCCGGATGAGTTCAGTCCATCCTGCTCCACTTCAGCTCCCTG
>JBBPBX010035056.1:0-32267 GCA_038048925.1 Garcialebias charrua
AAGTAGATTTATTTATCTTAGATAGAAACGGGCCGATTGCACTTCCTGCGGTTTGTGACGTCACAAACCGCAGCCACAACCCACACCAAACCTGAGTCCAGCCCCTCACCTAGCAACCACTGGTGCGGCTCAACCCACTTCACTATAAAAGACGTCACGGTTGCCGAGCAGTTTAGGAACTGACCTGGCGGTCATTTATTTATTTATTCATTTATTTAGCCCCCGGGGGGGCTATGGGCTCAGCCCTGCTCCAGCCAGCAGCACATCTTGAGTAAAACCAGAATGTTTTATTACCTTGTTTGAATGAACTCTGTCTCGTTAAAACTGTGCAAACACACTCTCGCGGTTTGGACTTGTTTCTTATATGATGGAGGACTGCTCTTGCACAACTGTCAGTTTGGTCGAGCGGTTAAGACACTTGAGCGGCACGCAGGAGACTAGAGTTCGCGTCCTATCAACGGCATCGTTTTTTTTTTCCCTTTTTATTTAAAGCCTTTTGTTTCGGAGAAATCGGGGTGAAACTAGATATATACATCGACATAATAATACTTTATAATTGTTATTTTTACGTTTTAGTTCAATTTTTAGTGTAATATCGCTCCCAACGCGTAGCCGGCAGAAAACTGTGCACACACACACACACTTACTCGCGGGACAACAGTTTGTACCATCAAGCACCACTGATCGATATATTTTCAGATTAGCAACTTATTTATTTTAAGAATACCTTTCACTTCATCAAAATCTAATCAAAACTTCAGCGTTCTAAATGTAGGTGGTTGTGATTGTTTCTTATACGATGAAAGACTGCTTTTTGCATAACTGCCCGTTTGGTCTAGAGGTAGTGAACTGGACTCGTAATCAGAAGGACACGGGTTCGCTTCCCGGTCACGGCATCTTTTTTTTTTTTTTTTTTCCGGAGAGATCGGGCTGCAGTTAGCTGCTGGCTTTTGAGGACAGTGTGGGTCCGGTCCGGTCAGAGGTTAGGTTGCCTCATATGGACAAATTAACTGGAAACACTCTTTGCGTTTGTCTGGATTGGATGTGCAGCCAGCCGTGGACCAAAGCGCTGCATGCAACTAGCAGGAGCTACGCGGGCTGTTTGTTACCGAAGGAGGAGGAAGAGCTCGGATTCGGGAGAGCATGATAAAAAAGAGCAGCTAATGGCGGCGCACACAAACAGCTTTCGGTAAGTTATTTTTTAAGCTAGCACTAACAGTAAGTCAAACGAGTAATAAAAAAAGGCTAATTTTAAAACAACAACAGATTTGAGATACTGGCAGTTACAGAGGGCGGAGACAGAGTGGCCAGAGTTTTGACGGGCGTGGACTTCAGAGCTCATTATCATAAACAGGTCGTTTAGAACGGAAGTTAGAAATGGCAGAATTAAAAAGGGTATAATTTATTATCTAAGAATTATTTTTTGTATTAAATTGAATGAACGGGGTCTGGATAGCACACAGACATACCATAAAAATTAAAAAAACCAATATGTGGTCCCCTTTAAGAAAAGGTTAAGCTAAGACACATCTTTGCTATAATTTTCAGCAAACAAATAATTGTTTTTACCGTGTTAATCTTGTTAAAGTCCTTCAGTGCACTTCCTGTGGTCGCCATTTGCAGCAGGGCAAACCTCCGACCCACATTTCGGGTTGTCAACGGTGACGCGTAACATACGCGACGCGTCAGTGGTGATGCATAATGGATGCGACTTATACGGCGGTGCAACATATTTATGGATTTTTCCAATTTACTGGTCATAATTGGACAATGCGACTTATAGGGCGGTGCGACTTATGGGCCGGAAAATACGGTAGTTGATTTCATATTTTACCTCCTGTTTCCTGATGTTTATATTTATTTCCAACATAGCTTCAAGCCACTCAGTTTGGATTGTTACAGCTGAAATCAATATTGTATTTTTTGTTAAGTCAGAGGCCATTTTGAGCTTTTTGTTTGAGCTCTTCCTTCAGCGTGATGCAGTTTACATGTCTTCTGCAACTAGGAGTTATTCTCGTTCATAAAGACCATTTCTGAACTCAGTGTGACTTGTTTACAATCCTGCATTTCCTTTCCTGAACTTGATGAGATCATCACAAACACATTTTATCAATGCTTAAAATGTAGCTCACAATAAAAGAGTTGTCCTTTTCCCTGAGGGTTAAGCTTGTGGAGGGTGATTTTATTTTTGGATTAGACGTGTGGTTTTTGTCCTCGACTGGCCCGTTTATTTGTTTGTTTGTTTGTTTGTTTATTTGTTTATTTATTTATTTATTCCTTTTATAATTAAAATACACAACAATAATACATACAATAAGAGAAAAGAAAAGAAAATACATATATACTGTAAAATGAAAGGCGGCAGAAGAAGAAAAAATCTTATTTTATCTGCCCCTTATTCTCCAATAAACAATTCATACAAGATACAAGATACAAGATACAAGAGATTTTTATTAACATTGCACCAGCTGACCGATACAACGTGATGATGTATACACAGTCGTCCAGAAGAGGGAGAGTATGCAAAGCTGCAGCATATTCAAACACATAACATGTTCTTCTGCGCGGCCGCTCTCATCCGTCTCCGGATGAAGGTCAAACAGATATGGAAAAAAGGAAAAACACAATAGGTATCATTTGTGATATTCAAAAAAAGAATCTATCAAAGATTGCCTTAAGACACTCTATGATAAAGTCCCAAAAACTCTATCAGCAATAAGCACACCCAGACAAGACATTGTTGCAGTTTTGACGACATGCAAGGAGATCAAGAGTCTGTGAGCAACATTCAGATAGCACAGTTCAGCAGTTGTTCAGCTTGGCGCCTCCGAGCGCACCCACAGAGATCTCTGGGGGGGGAGGGGGGGGTCAGCAAGGTCTCTCAGCTTCACTACAACCCAACTCATTTGATTTCCAAAATAATGAACAACTTAATTTTTTATTTTTACCTTCTGTATCTCATACAATTTCTAAATTCCAACTCATTTAGATTAACCGTTTAAACCTAATCATTCTTTTGAATAGTCGAGCTGTTAAAGTTCGACCCGGTTCTCTTTGGGGTTGAGTTTTCCAGGATCTCCACCAACCTCTGTGTCTTCCACCGAGCCTCAGACGGTTTGTCATCATCCTGCAGAGGACGAAAAAAGACGGTTTTGTACAAAGTACAGTACATGCAGTGTAAATACTGTGAAAACAGCTGACACAAGAAAACAAACTATCTGGTTCCTTGATTAAAGACAAAACATGTAACGAAATCTAAAATCGAACATCCAGGAAAAAAAATTGTAGAAAATCCCAACCTGAACTTTGACTTTTCAGGTCCAGAAATTTTTAACTCTGTGTTTTTCATTAATGCTCGGTTTGAATTTTATTTTTTTACTTCGAGAAACACAAAACCCTGCAGCTTTTAAGCTGATTTCTGAAAGCATGTTTTCTGCTATAAAACAAAGAACAATAATTTAAAGTAATTTTAGGGTCAAAGCTTCAAAGTTTAAAGACTGTGTAAAGTGAATTTCAATATTTTCTTCAATAAACATTATAAATGTCATAATTGTAATCTTGTAAATGAGTAAAAAGTCTCAAAATTGTAGCTCAATTAATTTTGGAGTTATAGATCAAACTTTGTTTAAAGATATGTCTGTTTCAGGATTTTTTAGGCGTGGTTTAAATGTGACCGCGTTTCGTCACGCGGTCTAAAGCCCCACCCCCTGCAGCTCCAGCCGTATAAATTAGTTCTTCGCATCGGTGGAGCCGTTCACTCGCGAATCGCAGATAGCATCAGATAGCAATAGCATAGATATTTTGTTCATTGTTAGCTAGCTAATCAATTATGCCTCGTTCCTGCATCTTCCCTGGATGTCGCAATGGTCAGGGCACCCGCTACCGACCGTCTCCCTCCAGGATTCTCAGCCTCTGGACACCGCCGCCGCCTTTCCTGCACCTGACGGCGGGATAATGTCGCGTCCAAACTTAGTAAGTTGCCGTTTGTGCTTATTATTTTAAATAATCTAAGTGTTGACCATTTAGTGCACAGTAACTACCGAATGTAATAAATGTACAAATCATAACGTGTTTTTATACCGCGTGGTTTTATACCGAGTCTCTGTAATAGGTGTTTCTTTTCTTTCTTTCTTTCTTTTTTCTTCTTTTTTTTATTGCTAAGCCTGTGCCCTACAAGTTCACAAGCTCCTTTTTTGCTAAGAAAATGCGACAGGTCCATTGCATACTTAGTTATCAACGTGATTACTCTTTATTTTAATCACCAACACAGACCCCGCATGCGATGTGACCGGGTCGGACCGGGTGCAGCGAGTCCGCTCATCTTCTAAAATAGTGCTTATTATTAAACACATAACAGCGTAGTTATGAATTATAGTTGTGTCCTCAACTTTAAAAACAAAACCAGAGTTGTTAGTACATTAAAAACAGCGTAACTCTTGGAAAAAGGAGCTGCTGTTACAGCCAGAACTCAGATAAAAACAGAGCAGGTGGATCTCTGCTGCACCTGTCTGCCTCTCCACACACAGATCAGCTCAGGGTGCAGGACACGGGCGCAGTACTGCGCTGAAACCACACCCACGCGCTGACACGCCCCCAGCGTTTCAGACCAGGGCACAATTATGTTTTTTCATTATTTTTGAGACTTAATTTTATAAGGTAAACAATGTTTTTAATCAGTCAGATTTATATGTACTCCGGTATGGGTACTCCGGTTTCCTCCCACAGACCAAAAACATGCACGTTAGGCTGATTGGTGACTCTAAATTGACCCTAGGTGTGAGTGTGAGAGTGGATGGTTGTTTGGTGTGAGTGAGACAGGTCCCTCTTGTAAATGAGTCCCCGTGACTCAACGAGGCTAGCCTGTATAAATAAAGGTTGAATGAATGAATGAATGAATATGGGTGATTAATAACACATATTTATGCCGTGTGACAAACTCAAAACACACATTTAATTTTACTTTACACAGTCTTTAAATTTGCTATTTTTTAGAAATGTACGTTTGTGTGAGGATCTGGCTCCGTTCTGTTGGTCTGTCTCCTTCACATCCTGTGTCTGTCGTCAGCTGTGTCCGTCGTCAGCTCTGCGTCTCAGGTGTTTGTATTTTGTAGTTGATTAGGACGTCTATATTAGTCAACGTTCATGTGTGTTCATTGTCGGGTCATTGTCCCTGTTCCCTGGTGTGTCGTGTCCCAGCTCCTTGGTCTTGTGAGTATATCTCGTCTGCATGTTTTAGTATTAGAACTCCATGTTTAGTGTTAGTACTCCAGCCACAGTTAGAGCATCCGTATTTGATTTGTTTTGTACTGCCACGTCAGTTATTTGATTTTGTTAATTAATGTATTCTTGATATTTACTCGTGCCTCTGTGAGTCTACCTGTCTGCACCACGGGACTCATCCCTCATCACACACCGCACCATACCGTGACAGAAATGACCCGACCTTTCTGAGTCCCGCAGACAGGTAATCCGGACTTACCCAGAGGTAGAAGATGTCTGCTCAGAGGGAAGCTGCAGTCATCAGAGTTGGCGGGTTTTGAACTGAACCCGCTTGGAGCTGCCACGAACCCGGGTTGGAACAGTCTTCGTTTCCACCGCTGGTCGCGGAGCCAGCGAGGAGGAAGCGAGGTGATCGCCGCTCCGACCAGTTGACTTCCGTCACTCCAGCACGAGCCATTTCGCTGTGGTGTGTGTCCGACGACGAGTCGGATTCGGATCCGGAAGGTCTCCTGCCCGTTCCAGCTCCAGAGACACGGCGCCGCCGAAGGGGGCGGCGACCGGCGAAGGCACGCATTTCCGGGTTTCGGCCCGTTCTCCCCCTTCATTCTCCCACGCTGTCAGAAAAGCCGGGGGGGATTACGAAGGGGGAGCTCCCATGCTCCGTGACGTCTCAGGGGAGACATGCGCTGAGGGGGGAGTGTGGAACCCCCCACAACACGTCTGCAAGAAACACAGAGGCTCCTGCACGCCACATAACCAAGAGGAAGCCTCTTCACAAAACTCATGCACAGCAGTGTTCGAGCTTCCACTCCGAAGAGGAGCATGCCGATCCCACCCCGACCACAGGGGTCGCTGTGGGACAGAGATCTGAGGCCGATCTGATTCTACAGCAGATAAACAGACTGATTTATGCTGCTGTCAATAACCTGGACCCTCATTATAAATTCAAGACGTACTCCATTATAGAAGCCATTATTAATAACAGTCCATGTCTAAAACCTAACCCAGGTCTCACTCAGATGATGACTTTGATTAAAGCCCTGAAGGATGAGCTGTTTGTTTCTGAGTGTGTCTCCCCAGCCTCAACAGAGGGTCCTGCGTCTCCGGCGTCCACAGAGGACGCTACGTCTCCGGCGTCCACAGAGGACGCTGCGTCTCCGGCGTCCACAGAGGACGCTGCGTCTCCGGCGTCCACAGAGGACGCTGCGTCTCTGGCGTCCACAGAGGACGCTGCGTCTCCGGCGTCCACAGAGGACGCTGCGTCTCCGGCGTCCACAGAGGACGCTGCGTCTACGGCGTCCACAGGGGACGCTGTGTCTCCGGCGTCCACAGAGGACGCTGCATCTCCGGCGTCCACAGAGGACGCTGCGTCTCCAGCATCGCCTGCAGACTTGACGGTGGTCTCCTCGCCTGCAGACTCGACGGTAGTCTCCTCACCTGCAGACTCGACGGTGGTCTCCTCGCCTACAGACTCGACGGTGGTCTCCTCGCCTGCAGACTCGACGGTGGTCTCCTCGCCTGCAATCTCGACGGCAGTCTCAACAGATGACTCCTCGTCTCCTGGTTCTTCGGCTTCTGGTTCCAGCTCTTCGGCTCCTGGTTCCAGCTCTTTGGCTCCTGGTTCCGGCTCTTCGGCTCCTGGTTCCGGCTCTTCAGCTCCTGGTCCTGGCTCTTCGGATCATGTCTCTACGGCCAAAGATTCTGCCAAAGGAGATCCTGCCGCAGAAGCTCCAGAACCTGTAGCTCCAGAACCTGCAGCTCCAGAACCACCGGCTCCAGAGGGCGCTGCCGCCCTGCCTACGTCTTCGGAGGGTCCCGACGCCTCTACGTCTTCGGAGGGTCCCGACGCCTCTACGTCTTCGGAGGGTCCCGACGCCTCTACGTCTTCGGAGGGTCCCGACGCCTCTACGTCTTCGGAGGGTCCCGACGCCTCTACGTCTTCGGAGGGTCCCGACGCCTCTACGTCTTCGGAGGGTCCAGACGCCTCTACGTCTTCGGAGGGTCCCGGCGCCTCTACGTCTTCGGAGGGTCCCGACGCCTCTACGTCTTCGGAGGGTCCCGATGCCTCCCACGTTTCCTGTCTCGGGGGTGTCCAGGAGGACATCTCCCACGTTTCCTGTCTCGGGGGTGTCCAGGAGGACGCCTCCCACGTTTCCTGTCTCGGGGGTGTCCAGGAGGACGCCTCCCACATTTCCTGTCTTGGGGGTGTCCAGGAGGACGTCTCCCACGTTTCCTGTCTCGGGGGTGTCCAGGAGGACGCCTCCCACGTTTCCTGTCTCGAGGGGTCCCAGGAGGGACCCCCTCACGTTTCCTGTCTCGAGGGGTCCCTGGAAGAAGCCCCTCATGTTTCCTGCTCCAGGAGGGTCCTGGAGGACTCATCCCAAGAGGTCTCACAGCCAGAGGTCTGCTCAGGGAGGGTCCTGGAGGGTTTCTCGCCTCCAGAGGGTCTCTCGCCTCCAGAGGGTCTCTCGCCTCCAGAGGGTCTCTCGCCTCCAGCGGGTTTCTCGCCTCCAGCGGGTCTCTCACCTCCAGGGGATCTCTCGCCTTCAGAGGGTCTCTCGCCTTCAGAGGGTCTCCCGACCTCTACAGAGGGTCCCAGTACCACAGCCGCAGACGTCTCATTGATCGACGAAGAAGACGTCTCGACGCTCGGCGACAATGTCTCTACGCTCGACGACATCGGGGATGTCGCAACGCTTGACGACATCGGGGATGTCGCAACGCTCGACGACATCGGGGATGTCTCTACGCTCGGCGACGACGTCTCTACTCTCTGCGACATCGGGGATGTCTCTACGCTCGACGTCTCAACACTCGATGATGACGTCTCTACGCTCGACGTCTCAACGCTCGATGACGATGTCTCTACGCTCGACGTCTCAATGCTCGACGTCTCAACCGAAGCAGACGTCTCAACGCTCGACGCCTCAACCGAAGCAGACGTCTCAACTAGGGGTTGAACGAGTACATAATTTTTAACATCGACATTAACATAAAAAAACTCGAACGACGCTCGAGTAGCCGATGACGTCACAGTGTCTTATGATGAAAAATAAATAAATAAATATAAATGCATAAAAAACGTCTTTACAAAAAGAAAAAAAAGACCAACAAAACATTGGGAGCATTTATTATGCTCCTATCATTTATCATACTGCAGATAAGTCACAGGAAAAACAAAACTATTAGTTATTATTATTAATTTTAAAAGTGAAAGTAAGGGGCTGAAAACCGAAACTTAAAAAACAAATGGGGCCACAGCCACACCGTACCACCGCCTGCAGTGCTGTGCAATTTAGGTTTACTTTTAGAGATTGTGTTTATAGATTTTTAATAGCTCTAGAGAGATGAATATTTGTTTCTTTTTCTTTGTGAAACGAGAGAGATGAAGCCGTTTCAGCCGTGTTATATATGGGACCTGCATTGCAACACTGCCCTCTGCTGTCACACAATCTACTACGGTGTTCATAGCAAAGAACGTCAACAGGATGTTTCAATGAGTAGCGCAATTTATAAAATTATAAACTGTTTTACCTTTTTGACAAGACTGGACCAGCTCCATACATCCGTGCGCACAAAGGAATCCATTTTGTAGCGTCTACTAAAAGCTAAAAGCTACCCCGCGCTCTGTTTTTATCACGTGATGTGACGTACAGACCTTACTGCGACGTGATGACGTCACTACGGGTACCCGAGTTGGACAAAAAAGCCTCGATAGAAGTCAAAGCACTCGATCTGTCGAAAACTCGGTTAATCTGTTAAAGCACTAGTCTCAACGCTCGACGTCTCAACCGAAGCAGACGTCTCAACGCTCGACGTCTCAACCGATGCAGACGCCTCGCCGCTCGAAGAAGCGGCTGACGTCTCCTGGCCGCTCGAAGAAGCGGTTGACATCTCCTCACCGCTCGAAGAAGATGACGGATCCACTATCAACGTCTCCACGCCTGGTGGCGCCTCGTCGCTCACCGTCTCCATGCCGCTTGACGTGTCTACACTCGACGTCTCCACGTCAGACATAGATGACTCTGTGCTCGCTGACGTTCCTTCGCTTTGTGCACCAGCCGCAGAAGTTTGTGCACCAGCCGACGAGGTCTGTGCACCAACAGACGTGTTTCCTGTTCTGGGTGGGCCCTGGAGAATGCCAACCTCGTCTTCAACTGCCCTGAGGCCTCTTCACCATCAGAAACTCCTGGTGGTAGACGACTTTCCTGCCGCCCGCCTGACCGGTCGCCCACCTGATGTGGCCCTGCTCGATGGACGACCTCTGGGTCGCCCACCTGAGGTGAGTCTGCAGGATGGACAACCTCCCGGTCGTCCACCAGATGGGATCCTGTGCGATGGACGGTCTCCCGGTCGTCCACCTGAGGGGTCCTTGCCCGAGGTCGACATCCTGGTCTCGATGTTTGGGCGCTTATTAGTTTTCTAGGTTTAGCCTTTTGTGTTTAGCATTTGTCCCAGGTCCTGTTGCTGTCGGTTTTTGGTTTGTTGTCCTTATGTTTTGTCCCCTGTCCTTGTGTTTTCTCGTGCCCACCGTCCCTGCGTTTTCTCCCTCCGCCCACCCTGTTTTTTTGGGGGTGTTCTTTGGGGACGCCTGGGGGCGTCTTTGAGGGTGGGGTACTGTGAGGATCTGGCTCCGTTCTGTTGGGCTGTCTCCTTCACATCCTGTGTCTGTCGTCAGCTGTGTCT
Organism: Garcialebias charrua; assembly: GCA_038048925.1. Taxonomy (NCBI): domain Eukaryota; kingdom Metazoa; phylum Chordata; class Actinopteri; order Cyprinodontiformes; family Rivulidae; genus Garcialebias; species Garcialebias charrua. The sequence goes on from JBBPBX010035056.1 coordinate 9,907, forward strand.
GTCGTCAGCTCTGCGTCTCAGGTGTTTGTATTTTGTAGTTGATTAGGACGTCGATATTAGTCAACGTTCATGTGTGTTCATTGTCGGGTCATTGTCCCTGTTCCCTGGTGTGTCGTGTCCCAGCTCCTTGGTCTTGTGAGTACATCTCGTCTGCATGTTTTAGTATTAGAACTCCATGTTTAGTGTTAGTACTCCAACCACAGTTAGAGCGTCCGTATTTGATTTGTTTTGTACTGCCACGTCAGTTATTTGATTTTGTTAATTAAAGTATTCTTGATATTTACTCGTGCCTCTGTGAGTCTACCTGTCTGCACCACGGGACTCATCCCTCATCACACACCGCACCATACCGTGACAGTTTGATATGAAAACACTTGTTTCTTTTACTATTTTAGTTCAAACATTTAGCAATAAATAAGTTTAACAAATTAACAAAACTGTGATTTTTACAGAGTAAAGTAAACAGCATGTCTGTAAACCTGAAGTCCAGATTTCAAATCCAGGGTCTCTCCTCCAGTTCTGGACCAGTCCTCATTTGACATTCAGGTCTTCAGAGACTAAAACAAATGCAGGATTGTTTTTACCGTCAGGATGTGTTCGAGGAGGACGGCTGCTTTCTGCTTCACATCCTCCAGCTGCCTCCTCCTGGTTGTCTCTCTCTGCAGCTCGGCCTCCAGTCGTCCCAGCGTGAGCACTTTTTGATGATATTGCTCAGATGTTTTGGTGAGGCAACTCCTGGAACCACAGCACGGACAACTACTCACTGCGAGGTGGGCTTTTGATCAGTAACAGAACCTTTCACTTTAAAAGGTACTCAATGCAATGTGAAGACCGTTAAAAATTATAAACTAAATCCACTATTTTTTCCCATATCGAAAAATTTGACAACTAAATTTGTGAACAGCTGCCTCCCCAGGCGTTTGTTTAGCTACAGAATCAACTGAAGTGGCTGAAAACAGGTCAACAATAGCAACATCCATGAAAGAGCAGTTTGGGATGGACAAGTCACACGGTTGTGATGCGTCGGTTCGTTATTTGCTCAGATTTGATGAGTAAAGTATACAGATTAATGTGTTTTGTTCACACTGAGTTCATACCCACATTTTAGATTTGCATATCGATATCTCTAAATAAAACCACTGGAGTAAATACTTTGAAAATGGGCCATTGGATATGGTTCAAAATAACCTTGAGGTGTTGTACAGGTGGACTGACTCAGATCACTTGTGCTAAAACTTTCTTCTTGCATTTCCAAAAATAACTCCTCAAAACTTACTCTACACAATGATGGTTTTATTACTTGTCAGTGCATAGTAATCTATAATATATGACCCACAAAGCTTCTATTAATTGCCCATTAACAAGCTGTAATCATCATAGCAGTTTAAACAGTCAACAAACTGTTTTCTCTTTCCAGTTCCCATTCAGAACTTGCAAAACGTAAGAAAGGTGACACCTTCTGGCTTTATTTAAGTAATGCACAGTAATAAATCATGTTTGGCTCCTATAACGTTTGTCAGTCTATTATTACCGGTATATGCCTCAGAGCTGTTTCTCTCAAAAACTTCCATCAAATTTGTAAGATATTTTCTCTTATAACTTTAAACAGTCAAACTGTAGTTTTTTCTTTCTGGGTAGATGGAACAGTAATATACATAGAACCAGGACCTGGGTGAGCTGGTATTACTGAGGACACTCAAAAAAATTCAGAAACATAACCAGATTAGATGATTGGCTAATAATAAGTGGGTAAAAATGAGACCACATCTATTGTGTTCTTATCTCCGTTTTGCTTCAAATACAACATTTTACATCACTAACTTGCACCATGAAAGGCTGCGTTAGAAGGTATTTTGTGTGTTTGTCTGGGTCTAGTGGTATAGGTAAAAGTCTGGACACTTAACTTCCAACTACATTAAATTAGAACAGTAGGTGGCCATGTTGTTAGAACTGTTTCGTTCTTCAGCAGAAAACAGTCTTTGCTTCTTGAAAATAAATAAAACCATGTACCTGAGATCTAAAAAAGCTAAGTCTGGTCCTCTGCTAATGATCCATCGTTAGGCTGATGATGGTCCTCCTTGATCATGTGAGCAGCTGGTTTCGGCTGTCATCCGCCAACTGCTTGTGTAACACTGTGAGAGGGTGCTATGACTGAGCTGAATACAGCAGCTCAGACTGAGGAAGTCTTTCGGACGAAAGACGAAACGTTTCTACAAAATTTTTTTTGCTTTGTTTTGTTTTGGAGCTTTAACTCCCACCTCCGGGAGAGCTTTGAACACGTTCCGAGGGAGGCGGGGGACATTGAGCCCGAGTGGGCCATGTTTCGCGCCTCTATTGTCGAGGCAGCTTATCGGAGTTGTGGCCGCAAGGTTGTTGGTGCCTGTCGTGGTGGCAACCCTCGAACCCGGTGGTGGACACCGGCGGTGAGGGATGCTGTCAAGCTGAAGAAGGAGTCCTATTGGGCCTTTTTGGCCTGTGGGACCCCGGAAGCAGCAGATAGGTACCGGCAGTCCAAGCGGCATGCGGCTCGGGTGGTTGCTGAGGCAAAAACTCGGGCGTGGGAGGAGTTCGGAGAGGCCATGGAGAATGACTTCCGTACGGCTTCGAGGCGATTCTGGTCCACCATCCGGCGTCTCAGGGGGGGAAAGCGGTACGCGACCAACACCATTTATGGTGGGGATGGCGTGCTGTTGACCTCAACTCGGGATGTTGTGAGTCGGTGGGCGGAATACTTCGAAGACCTCCTCAATCCTACTGGCACGTCTTCCACTGAGGAAGCGGAGCCTGGGGACTTTGGGTCGGGCTCTCCAATCTCTGGTGCTGAGGTCGCCGAGGTGGTTAAAAAGCTCCGCGGTGGCAAGGCTCCGGGGGTGGATGAGATTCGTCCTGAGTTCCTTAGGGCTCTGGATGTTGTGGGGTTGTGTTGGCTTACGCGACTCTGCAATATCGCGTGGACATCGGGGGCAGTTCCCTTGGATTGGCAGACTGGGGTGGTGGTTCCCCTATTCAAAAAGGGGGACCGTAGGGTGTGTTCCAACTATAGGGGGATCACACTCTTAAGCCTCCCTGGTAAGGTCTATTCAGGGGTTCTGGAGAGGAGGGTCCGTCGGATAGTCGAACCTCGGATTCAGGAGGAGCAGTGTGGTTTTCGTCCTGGTCGTGGAACACTGGACCAGCTCTACACCCTCAGCAGGGTCCTGGAGGGTGCGTGGGAGTTTGCCCAACCAGTTTACATGTGCTTTGTGGACTTGGAAAAGGCATTCGACCGCGTCCCTCGGGGGGTTCTGTGGGGGGTACTCCGGGAGTATGGGGTACCAGGCCCTTTGATATGGGCTGTTAGGTCCCTGTACGACCGGTGTCAGAGCTTGGTCCGCATTGCCGGCAGTAAGTCAGGCTCGTTTCCGGTGAGAGTTGGACTCCGCCAAGGTTGCCCTTTGTCACCGATTCTGTTCATAACTTTTATGGACAGAATTTCTAGGCGCAGCCAAGGTGTTGAGAGGATCCGTTTTGGTGGCCTTAGAATCGCTTCTCTGTTTTTTGCAGATGATGTGGTCCTATTGGCTTCATCAGCTCGTGATCTACAGCTTTCGCTGGAGCGGTTTGCAGCTGAATGTGATGCGGCCGGGATGAGGATCAGTTCCTCCAAATCCGAGGCCATGGTCTTGAGCCGGAAAAGGGTAGCGTGCCCTCTCCGGGTCGGGGAGGAGGTCCTTACCCAAGTGGAGGAGTTTAAGTATCTCGGGATCTTGTTCACGAATGAGGGAAAACTGGAGCGTGAGATCGATAGGCGGATAGGTGCAGCGTCCGCAGTGAAGCGGGCGCTGTACCGGTCTGTCGTGGTGAAGAGAGAGCTGAGTCAAAAGGCAAAGCTGATGTCTTCTCTTTTTATCCTCAAAATATTTTTGAACAAAATATAATATACAATAAAAACAATACTAAAAAGAAAAATACATCAACTCAAACAACAGTTTCTTTAGATTCAATTATACTTTATCATACCTTCAAAAACTAGTTTTAATCTTTCTCTTAAATATATACAGAGATCTGACATTTTAAAGGTCATCCTCCAAACCATTCCATCTTTCCTTCAAGCAAGTTCAAAACCGTGGCTTCACAAACATTTCTATCCCCTTTAAAAAATAACAACTCTCCCTTTTAATAAATTTAGTTTGCAAATTGGAAGGTACTGCATTTTTGTGGGCCGTTTACATAAATATTAAAATGTTGTAATCAACCAATTCATAGAATTTCTAAATTTTCAATTTACAAAACAATATATTTGATGGTGGCCCCTCCCTGGGCTAACACCTTACCGTGGTGGAGGGGTTTGAGTGTCCCAATGATCCTAGGAGCTATGCTGTCAGGGGCTTCATGCCCCTAGAAGGGTCACCCAAGGCAGACAGGTCCTAGGTGAGGGACCAGACAAAGTGCAGCCCAAAAACCCCTATGATGAGTACAATTAATGGACTAAGTTTTCCCTCGCCCGGACGCGGGTCACCGGGGCCCCACTCTGGAGCCAGGCCCGGAGGTGGGGCACGCTGGCGAGCGCCTGGTGGCCGGGCTTTTACCCATGGAGCCCGGCCGGGCACAGCCCGAAGAGGAGACGTGGGTCCCCCTTCCCATGGGCTCACCACCTGTGGGAGGGGCCAAAGGGGTCGGGTGCAATGTGAGATGGGTGGTGGCCGAGGGCGGGGACCCTGGCGGTCTGATCCTCGGCTACAGAAGCTGGCCATTGGGACATGGAATGTCACCTCTCTGGTGGGGAAGGAGCCTGAGCTAGTGTGTGAGGTTGAGAGTTTCCGACTAGAAATAGTCGGACTCACCTCAACGCATGGCTCTGGCTCTGGAACCAGTTTCCTTGAGAGGGGTTGGACACTCTTCCACTCTGGAGTTGCCCCTGGTGAGAGGCGCCGAGCAGGAGTGGGCATACTGGTTGCCCCCCATCTTGGTGCCTGTACGTTGGGGTTCACCCCGGTGAACGAGAGGGTAGCCTCCCTTCGCCTACGTGTGGGGGGACGGGCTCTGACTGTTGTTTGTGCCTATGCACCAAACGGCAGCTCAGACTACCCACCCTTTTTGGAGTCCTTGGAGGGGGTATTGGAGAGTGCGCCTCCTGGGGACTCCCTTGTTCTACTGGGGGACTTCAACGCTCACGTGGGCAATGACAGTGAGACCTGGAGGGGTGTGGTTGGGAGGAACGGCCCCCCTGATCTGAACCAGAGTGGTGTTCTGTTATTGGACTTCTGTGCTCGTCATGGATTGTCCATGACGAACACCATGTTTAAGCATAAGGGTGTCCATATGTGCTCTTGGCACCAGGACACCCTAGGTCGCAGTTCGATGAATGAGGGAAAACTGGAACGTGAGATCGATAGGCGGATAGGTGCAGCGTCCGCAGTGAAGCGGGCGCTGTACCGGTCTGTCGTGGTGAAGAGAGAGCTGAGTCAAAAGGCAAAGCTCTCAATTTACCGATCGATCTACGTTCCCACCCTCATCTATGGTCATGAGCTTTGGGTTATGACCGAAAGAACAAGATCTCGGATACAAGCGGCTGAAATGAGTTTTCTCCGCAGGGTGGCTGGACTCTCCCTTAGAGATAGGGTGAGAAGCTCAGTCATCCGGGAGGGACTCGGAGTAGAGCCGCTGCTTCTCCACATCGAGAGGAGCCAGTTGAGGTGGCTCGGGCATCTGGTTAGGATGCCTCCTGGACGCCTCCCTGGTGAGGTGTTCCGGGCATGTCCCACCGGGAGGAGACCCAGAGGAAGACCCAGGACGCGCTGGAGGGACTATGTTTCTCGGCTGGCCTGGGAACGCCTTGGGATTCCCCCGGAGGAGCTGCTCCAAGTGGCTGGGGAGAGGGAAGTCTGGGCCTCCCTACTTAGGCTGCTACCCCCGCGACCCGACCCCGGATAAGCGGAAGAAGATGGATGGATGGATGGATGGATATATTTGATGGATGGGTGTAATATTTTCTAGCGATAATTCTTATAGCTCTTTTTTGTAAAATAAAGACCGGATTTGTGATTGTCTACCAAGCTTTACCCCAAACTTCAAAACAGTAAATCAAATGAGGAAGAATTAATGTATTATATAACAGAAACAGGGCTTTGTCATTGTTTATGTTTATTAAATTTGTTCTTTTTTTTTTTACAAAAGAAACAATACAAGACAATCCCATAAATGATAATGTACAAAATATAAAAAAATGAAAGGTAGCAGAAAGAAGAATAAATCTTATTATATCTGCCCCTTTTTTCCAACAATCAGATTAAACAATAATAATCTTCAACCAACAGTACAAAATGACTAACTCTTTCTAATTTTCTAACTAATACAATACACATTACGCTATTTCATTTTTTTTAACACATTCGTTTTGATCATTTTCTTAAATGTAAACATTGACTTGGCATTTTTAACTACATTCTCCAAGCCATTCCATAATCTAATTCCCTGGATTGAGGTAGAACGTCCCTTCAAACTAGTTCTGAATTGTGGTTTTACAAACATCTCTGTCCCCTTAAGATTATAACAACTTTGTCTTTTAACAAAATGCATTTGGATATTTAAAGGTAATGCATTATTTTGAGCCCTATACATAACTGATAAAATATTATAGTCTACCAAATCATGGAACTTCAATAACTTCAGTTGATAAAATAATGTACTTGATGGATGACGGTAATGCTTTCTAGTGATAATTCTTACAGCTCTTTTCTGTAATACAAAAATAGGCTTTGTGATTGTTTTACACGCATTCCCCCAAACATCAATACAATAGATTAAGTGTGGAACAATGATTGTGTTATACAACAAATACAGAGCTTTATCATTCAATAGGTCTCTGACTTTGTACAGTACTGCAATCGATTTAGCTATTTTTATTCTTACAGAATTTATGTGTTGTTTCCATGTCAGTTTGTCATCAATGATAACACCCAAAAACTTCACCTCACTCACTCTACAAATCTCAACACCCTCAATTTTGAGTGGAACATCAACAGTTTTCTTTTTATTACTGAATATCATGTAATTAGTTTTTTCTAGATTTAATGATAATTTATTTATTTTAAACCAAGTTTGTATCTTGACAAATTCTGTCTTTATCAATTCCAACATTTGTTCTATATCTTCACCTAAACAGAAAAATGTGGTATCATCAGCAAAAAGTACACATTTAAGGAGTCCTGACACATTTACCAAGTCATTCACATATAAAATAAATAGCTTTGGTCCAAGTACAGAGCCTTGGGGAACTCCACATGTGATATTACAGAGGTCAGATCTTACATCATTTATTTGTACAAATTGTTTCCTATCTTTTAAATAGCTAGATACCCACTGTAATGCTGGTCCTCTAACACCATATTTGTTCAATTTTTCAAGGAGAATGGTGTAAATGACCTAATATTTATTTTGTCATTGTTTAATAAGTGTTCACTATTCTGTTGCATCAATGATGCAACTAATGTTTTTATTTTGAAAGTCACAGAATGACAAGGTGTCACAAGCTGTACAGAAGAGGTGCGAACTAGCCTGGTTAAAACCAGACCCTGTCCTTCACTTCGCTTCAGACAAGGGTCTGGACTTTTTCCATAGAGAAACGATTCTTGCTGGAGGCGTTGGCCTCTGCTGAGGAACAAAACCATTGGATATTTTGAACAGGGAAAGCATTCTGCTCCCTCCCCTCAGAGCCACCCCCCGTGCTCTGGTGAACTTGACTGACAACTGCTCCGCCTCCTGCAGCTTTTCTCTCGCTGCGCAAATTCTGTGTTTATATGTTAATAAAACATTTTAATAAAATAAAATAAAACCATGGATCGCTGGTCCAGCTCACCAAAAGACCAGAAAATCTGATGGGACTCGGTCAGCAACGTAAAACCCGAGTTTAATTCTCGTGACAACCTCAGCCATTTCCTCCTTGTTCATTTCACTCAACGGAGGGTGGAGGAGAAGGAGGAGGGAGGAGGGAGCGATTACTTGACTTTTGGGAAAAAAAACAAAAGAAAACTCCAGATAAGGGATTAAGAAGGGGAAATTAATAAATTTGTGTCACATATAAAACAGTCCTGCATCGCTTTGCATCGCTTTGAATGAGAACATGCGAATGCTCGCTGCTGGCTGCGCTGGGACAGGTGGGGGCGTGGGTTAGGGGCCAAAAACTCCGCCCCTTCTGTTCTCTGATTGGTCCGAACAAAATTCTACCGGAGAAATCGTTGTTAATGGGAGAAGTCCCAGACGTGCAGTGAAGGGAAATGAGAATTGAGCGGAGCTGTGCAGGAAGGCGAGGGCCAGGCTAGGTGCGAACCGCAACGTCCAGAGAGGAGGAGTGCTCCGCTGTTAAAAGAAATATAAGTTGTTATGTTAAGCTGCAAACGATTAGCACCTGGTTGATGAGGGAACAAGGTTGGTGTTGGAGTTTTGTTGTATAAATGTATATACTGTAATTAATTATATTTCACGGAGTATTGTCTACTGGTTGTTACAGGGTAACGGTTGTTTTGCCCACTAGATAATGCTCATGTCATTGCTACTAAGAGTAACGGTTGTAATGGTTATGTTTTTGCCCACCAAAAGGTGTTCATGTCATTTAGTAATTTAGTCATGTTTAGTAATACAAAAGGTTACAAGTTTTAATGTTTTATGTTATGTAAAATTCACAAAAGGTCGCAACATGGTATGGTTTATTTTATTTTATTGTACACGTAAGGTGAAAGGCAACATACTGTTTTGAGTTACTGATGTCATTTTTATTTTTTGTAGCTCTTACGGTGTGTTCACATGCAAGGCAGTAAATTAAAGGAATTGTGAACCATCAGTTTGAGAGACCAATCTTTTCAACCGGGACGCTACAAATGGTGTGATCAATAGTATCAAATGCTTTTTTTAAATCAACAAAAATACTGACACAATATTGTTTTTGATCGACAGCAGTAGTTATTTGTTCCATTAATTCCATGAGAGCCATTGATGTAGTTTTTTGCTCTAAACCCATACTGACTGTTGCTTAGAATATTTTGTTTATCTATAAATTGATCTAGTCTGTTCACAAATAGTTTTTCAAGAATTTTTGAAAACTGTGGTAACAAGGATATAGGTCTATAATTGTCTATAATATAGGTCTATAATATCATTAAATAACTCCTTCACTTTATATAGTATTTTGATATTTTTGTTCATAAGTAATTAATGTGGGATCTCCATGACAACTTGTCATCAATGATGACACCCAAAAATGTCACCTCGCTGACTTTACCGATCTCAATGCCATCTACTTTAAATGAAAGATCACCAGCAGTCTTCATATTACTGAATATCATAATAATAATAATAATAATAATAATAATAACTTTTATTTATAACGCACTTTACATCAAACAGATCTCAAAGTGCTACAATGAAAAATAAAATCAAGATAAAAATCAACCATAAATGCAACAAAGAAGAGGAACAACCAAGAGGATGGAGCCTCACAGATGATTGCATCAAAAACTTAAAATTCACAAAATGCAGATAAAATACTCAAAAAACTGGGTGCAATAAAAAACAAAAGCACAATTAATTATTTAAAAAACTGGATAAAAAGAAAGGTTTTAAGACCTTTTTTAAAACATGTCACGGTCTGTGGGGCCCTCAGATATGAGGGCAGGGCGTTCCACAGCCGAGGGGCAGCGCAGGAGAAAGCCCGGTCTCCCATTGTGCGAGACCGAGACCTGGGAGTGAGAAGAAGATTCATTCATTCAACCTTTATTTATACATGTAACCTCATCAAATGGTGAATTCGTTCAGAATAAATCAGGTCTGCGTTGTGTTATTAAGGACCAGGAGACAGGATGAGGTGAAACGTTGTTTATCTGTACAGAACAGAATATGGACTGATCATAAATCAGGTTCATCACAGCGGGTACAGCACCTCATGCCCATCTTGTATTAACTGGCCAACTGCCGTATTTACAACATTAATATTAAACAGAAATACAAATAAATAAAATAATGTGTACCTGTACAGAACAGAATATGGACTGATCATAAATCAGGTTCATCACAGCGGGTACAGCACCTTATGAGGAAAATCATTTCATGTCAGCATCAAGCTAACATAATATTTTACTGGAGCGTTTAACTCAGTGGACCTACCTCATGCCCATCTCGTATGAACTGGCAATGAGATGTCTGTGTTCACAATATTTATAACCGCCAATCAGCCAGAGGGGGCGCTGTTTCACCCATTACACATGAACCTAAACTTGGAAGTAATGACAAGTGGAATTATATTCAATATTAACTATGTTACACTCCCTCCTGCTGAATTCCACTTGCCCCATTACAACAACCAAAACAAAACAACCAAATGAAAGCAAGTAAGAGAAAAAAAAAACAGTACAGGCACATATACATAAATGGAATAAGACCACTATTCAATTGCACAGGAAACCAATATACAACCACCGTTTCCAAAATCGCTTGTGAGGTACAATCACATCAAATTCACAGTTACAAACACCCAGTCACTAGACTATCCTGAGAGGATCAGTATGAGAAAAGGTTGGCCAAACCCCATCTACATACATAAGGGAAAAAAAATATGCCCATTTACATATTTTGTTAATGTGTAACTGCAAACTCACCTCCCAAATAGCAAAACAAACATGAAATATGAAAATTGTTACAACACCTCTAGGTCAAAGTTGAAACAAATTAAACTGTAGTTTTTTTTCATATACAAGAACTTATCAGACTAATGCTGTTCTTTGGTGCATCATTTCAATAAATCTGGTCACTGGTCTCAACAACCGTCCAGCTCTAGATCTACGGTCAGTCGCACCATCAACTACTGTCACTGTAGTAGTTACTGTAGCAGGTATGTCAGTGAGAGTGTCAGTAACAGGAGCCGGAAATGTCTCTGGGCAAGCCGTCAGGACTGCTGAGCAACCAGAGTCTGCTGAACTGCTGTCCGTCAACGCAGGTCCTGTGGCTCCTTCCAGCACGGTGCCCTCCACCTGCTCAGCATCCTCCACATCTGTCTCACTGCCTGCTCCCAAAGGTAGGTCAGATACCCACGCTCTTGTTCTAAACTCTGCTGAGTCAGAAATAGCATCACTGATGGCTGACCTCCCAGCACTTGGGTCAAGTGAACTTGATGTTTGAGATAGTACAGCCTCCTCCTGGTCATCATGGTTGTCCTCAGGTAGAGGCAGAAAGTTTACTGGCATTATCAGATTGCGGTGGACCACTTTTACTTGGCCTGTAGTGGGATTCTGGATCCTGAAAGTGTGGTTCTCATCATCTTTTCCAATCACCACATACACCGTGCTATCCCAGCGGTCAGCAAGCTTCCTTTTTCCAGGTCCTCCTTTGTTGGCCAGCAGCACTCTGTCGTTCACTTCCACAAGTACACCACGTACTCTCCGGTTGTATAGCTCAGTGTGTCGCTGGAGCTGTTTAGTTGCCGTTGACTGGGCTACAGCCATAGCTTCTCTCATGTCCTTTCGTAGTGACTCCACGTAGCGATCATAGTCCACCACCTCCGGATCACTGAGCACCGAACCAAAGATGACGTCCACCGGAAGACGTGGCACCCTTCCAAACATGAGCAGAAACGGAGCATATCCTGTCGTCTCATGCACGGTACAATTGTAGGCAAATGTCAGAGATTTCAGGGCCTCAGGCCAACGATGTTTAGCTCTTGGTGGCAATGCTCGAATCATGTTGCCTAGAGTCCGGTTCATTCTCTCACATGAGCCATTACCCATAGGGTGATAAGGTGTAGTGTGGGACTTTTGCACGCCTGCCACATTCAGTAACTCTGCAATAAGCAAACTCTCAAAAGTGGCCCCCTGATCGGAATGTAGTCGCTTGGGAAACCCATAGATGCTGAAATAATTGTTCCACAGCTGGTGTGCAACTGCTTTAGCTGACTGATTGGGGCACAAGAAAGCGTGTGCCATCTTTGTGAAGTGGTCAGTAGCTACTAACACATCCAGTGAACTGTTTGAAGAATCCTCAGCAGTCCAGAAATCAATACTGACAAGTTCAAGAGGTTCAGAGGTCCTTATGTTTTTCAAAGGAGCTCTGGCTTCTGGCTCTGGCGACTTGCTGACAACACATCGTCTGCAGTGTTGTACATACTCAGTAACATCACGCACTAGGCCAATCCAATAAAATCTCTGTCTCGTCAAGTACAGGGTCCGTTGCTGACCCTGATGACCAGCCTCATCGTGAACACCTTGTAACACCTTCTGGCGCAGTGAGCGTGGGACCACAAAAAGGTAGGACTTTTTCTTTGTGACAGGGTTTTTAGCTACCCGTTGCAGGACTCCATCTCTCAATACAAGCTTTTCCCAGCCTTTCAAAAGCTTGAGGACTTCTGATGACTCCTTGACACGTTCTCTTCTGGAAGGTCTCCACTTTCTCTCTACAAAGAACATCACCCTACTTAGAACTGGGTCATTTCTCTGTTTCTCCTGCAACACTTCAAGTGAGAGCACCTCAGAGTTGACCTGTGGGGTTGTTAGAACAGTCTGTGAGAACTGTGGCAGGAGAAGAGCATGCGGATACACCACAGGACCACTCTCACTGCATCCCTGGAGCACAGCAGCAACCTCCAATGATGATACTGCTCCTGTCTTAACAACCGCCACACCCTGAGATATCTGTTGGTCACACTCAGCTACTTCAGGTGGGTTAGCTGACCAGCGAAACACCTCCTGGACTCCATTAGCACCAACCACTGCAGCCTCTGCCAGCAGCTTGTCATAAGGCACTCTCGTCAAACGGTGAGGCATACTAGGCTGTACGAAGGGCTCTCTGCTAAGGGCGTCAGCCACCACATTCTTTGATCCAGGAATGTACTTGATGTTGAACTGGAATGGCGCCAACTTAGCGATCCACCTCTGCTCACACGCGTCCAGCCGAGCCTTGGACAGGATGTAGGTTAGCGGATTATTGTCCGTCCACACGGTGAATTGATGGCCTCTCAACCAATGATGGAACTTGTCACACACTGCCCATTTTAATGCGAAAAATTCTAGTCGGTGTGCAGGATATTTGGATTGGGCATAACTCAACGATTTACTTGCAAAAGCAATTGGTCTGGCCGTTGAACCACCTGCAGGCACTTGTGACAGGACTGCACCAAGTCCGTCGGTAGAGGCATCCACAGACAGGAGAAAGGGCTCACTGAAGTTTGGGTGGGCCAGCACCACACGATCTAGCAAAGCCCACTTCAGTTGATGAAAAGCCTGCTGACAATCTGTAGTCCAATCCTCAGCACGGAGCTGTTTGCGGATTTGGCGGCGTTTTCTCCCACCTCCACGCGGACCTTTAGAGCATGAGATTAGCCGAAACAACGGTTTGGCTATGGCAGAACACCCTTCAATAAACTGCTGGTAGTAGACTACCATGCCAAGAAAGGAACGGATCTTCTTCTGAGAGGGAATATTTGTGCCAATTTCCATAAGGTCAGACTCTGTGATGGTGGTGATAGCAGTCACTTTATCAGGGTCAGACTGGATCCCATCTATGCTGATGATATGACCAAGAAACTTCACTGACCTCCTCAGAAAGTGACATTTCTTTGGGGCGAGCTTTAGGTTATGGCTCTGGAGTCTCTGGAAGACCATGTGCAGACGCTCCAGCGCTAGGTCTTCTGTTGGAGCAAACACCAGGACATCATCCAGATAGCACAACAAGCTCATGAAGTTCTGGTCACCGAAGATGTTTAGCATCATTCTCATGAATGTGGCGGGACTATTACAGAGTCCTTGAGGCATCCTATTATACTCATACAATCCAAAAGGCGATGAAAAGGCAGTGTACTTTCGGTCAGCTTCATGCACTTCCACATTGTAATAGCCAGAGGTCAAATCCATGGTTGAGAAAAAGGCATTGCCCCCCAGGGCTGCTAGAGCATCAGCTGGATGAGGGAGTGGGTGAGCATCCTTGACAGTGCGTGCATTGATCCATCGGAAATCATTACAGATACGTAGGTCACCCGACTTCTTCCACACGATCACTAATGGAGATGCAAACTCACTGCTAGACTTTCGTATGATGTCACGCTCTTCCATCTCATCCAATGCCTCTCTCAATTTTTCATACTGGGTTGGTGGTATGCGCCTACATGGCAATCGAAATGGTTTCTCATCCATGACTCTGATGCGATGTAGGAAACCAGTGGCTTTACCACAATCCATCTTGTCCCTTGAAAAGATTGATTGGTATTGAACAATGAGCTCAGCCAGTTTAGCCTTATATTCAGGGGCAACGTCACATGACTCAATGTCCACATCCGACAGCCCCAGTCCTCTTAGCCTTGCCTGAGGGGTGTCAACTGTGCTCGGTGCCACAAGGTGAGGATGATCTGGTAAAGTCGAGTCCTCTGAGACGAGGCTGTGTTTTGTACTGTTGTCCAACGGTACTTGAACTTGTTGTTGGATGTCGAGTTGGGAACCAGCAAACATCTCCACTGAATCACAAGTACTCACATCCGCCAACTTAGTATTACGTCTCAAAGTAACCAGCTTGTCTGATGGATTAATGACCTTTAATGGGAGCCACCCATCTGCTCTCAGGATTGACACCGACCTCCCCACCAAGACTGTTCTCGGTTTAGATCTGGCGGTTGTTGGCTCCACGACAACAGTACATCCAGCCAACAGATTATTCACCTGTGGCAACTTGCCCCAAATCAGATGCTCTGTCATGGGTTCAAGAGTAACAGCTCGCTTGATTTTGATAGTTCCAACTGCATAATGGGCGTCTGAATCGGCAGCTTCCACCCTTGCCAACAAATGTAGCAGTTTCTGCTCTGCATCACTACTGTCACAGAGTGCTGTGGGGCCTTGGTCCTGGATGTCTTGCTTCAGCTTAAACCTGTTAATAATGTATTTCAACAGGTTACTGCCAACAATCAGTTCTTCATTCTGGTTCTCAACGATCAATGTTGGGACAATCACTTTGTAATCATAAAGATCCATCTCCAGATCGCACATGCCAGAAGGTAATGTCCTGGACCCCCCACATCCAATCAACACAGTGGCTGTCGGCTCAAGGGCGGGGCTTCTTAAAACATCCTGCTGTAACAGCTGAGGTATTACTTTAGAGCTCAGTGTGCACGCCATCGACCCGCTATCCAGCAAAGCTCTGACCGTAACCACTCCTCCCAGTGTCACATTTTCATAAAACAAGTTGTCATGTTGTTTGAGTCTCTGAATGTTTTGGATTATTGGTGTATATCCCATTTTTCTCACTTCACATGCACTTTGACATATAGACTCCATGTCATTTTCAATATTTGCAACAGGGGGATCACTTTTAGGCCCAACACTTGTCCCCACCACATGCAGGCCAGTCAGTTTTCCTGAGGCTGCACCACCTGCTTATCGCTCCCAGGCTTCCTCACCACAGTCCCTGGACACTCTGCTCGGATGTGGTCAGGTGCAAAACAGCTGAAGCACAGATGGTTGGACCTGCAGTGGTACTGAGTAGTGTGTCCACCCTCGCTACACACAGCACAAGGTAAGGCAGGCTTTACTTTCGTCGGCTGGTCCCTCTGGGTGTGTACATTGAACCTTCTTTGAACATTGTGCTGTTGTGGCTGCTGCTCCAGCACACGTTCAAGTAGAGCGATGACCCGGTCCAAGCGGTCTGGCGAGCTCTCAGCTGTCTTCCCAATAGCAGCAGCTGGAGGTAGTACTTCAGTACGGAGTGTCGCACTCTGCACAGACGAGGTGACTTCCTGGTACTGGGAAGACAGGATGCTTGACATTTTGTGTTTGGTTAGTCGCTTGCGATTTCTGCAATTCTCAACAAGCTTCTCGTGAATTTCAGCCACTGTCCAATCTTTCAGCTGCTTACATTTGAATATGAGTGACAGTTCAGGATCAGGGCAGTTCTGGATAAACATGGCAGCTAGATCACCAGACAGAGAGTCAAAAGCTTTATTTTGTCTCTTTAAAGAGTCCTCTGTCATGTCCAAAGCTTTGTTAAGTCTCAGCCAATAGTCAAAGGGATGTTCGTCAGGGTGGGGCACCGTAGCATAAAAGTCTGCTAAGGGCAAGCTAGAGGACATAGTATCACTGAAGTGCTGCTTCAGTATCTCAAAAATGGGCTCAGGTCCTGTAGTCAGATTTAAAACTGGCTTACTGCGTATGCCAACTTTAACTACTTCATGTGCCCTCCCCACCAGCTTAGAGATCACCTCATCAGCCTGTTCAGCCACAGGGATGTCTTTCTTTCTCATATAAGTTAACATCATAACCTCCCACTCTTGGACTGAACATGAATCATGATCCCCTTTAAAACTCACAGGTTCTTTCACATCAGGGCGAACAATGACATTTAACATGGTAGACTCGTTAGCTGTAGCTCCAACCACCCCTGGACCCACTGTATTACTCAAACGGGTCTCAATGCAAGCTGCAATACTTTCACCTATTGAAACTCCAATTCGTGAAGCTATGTCACTCAAAAGTCTACCATCAACTTCACACTGTGGAGCATTAACAGTGTCATTAACTCTTTCACCCACATAAACAAAATTTGATTTTGGTGTGGATGCTTCTGGGGTATTCAAATACAAACCCCTACCTCTGGCAACTGCAGGCATAGGAGTAAACATTTCAAACCCCCTCCCCCTACCAAAATAATTATTGCTTGCCATAACTCAGCCCTTAATGATCAAAAGCAACAAAAAACAAAAAAATATATATATATAATAATAATTTTCAGTTATTATTATTAATTATTATTATTATTAATTATTATTAATTTGATCACTTACAAATTAAACACGAGCAAAAGTGCACCTTCAACAAATCAACAAGAAAAACCTGAATGAAAAAGCTGTAAAAACATTAAAACTTATTTTGTCTCAAAGTGCCCCTCCTCCTTCAGAGAGCGCAGCGCAGAGAGAGAGAGAGAGAGAGAGAGAGAGAGAGAGAGAGAGAGAGAAAAAGAAAGAAGAAAAAAAAAAGACCTCCTGTATCATAGTGCAGCCACAGCGCTCAATCAACACAAAACGGTTAAAATGAATTAAAAAAAATAGCTCCACACTTTCAGACTGGCCACTGCACTACCAGACTGAGCAGCGAAGAATCCACACGGGGCTGCGGTACCGGCCGGGTCTGATGAACGGGACAGATGCGCGCTGTTGCGAATTCAAAA
This sequence comes from Garcialebias charrua, assembly GCA_038048925.1. Taxonomy (NCBI): domain Eukaryota; kingdom Metazoa; phylum Chordata; class Actinopteri; order Cyprinodontiformes; family Rivulidae; genus Garcialebias; species Garcialebias charrua. Next base: position 27,073 of record JBBPBX010035056.1, read on the forward strand.
GGTTGAAGGAAGCTCTGAAACGAATGTGCAAATTTTATGTAGGTTTATTGTACATATAAGAATAAACCTTACAGCAGACAACAGACCTGACTCCAGCACAAGTCCACACACACTCTTCAAAGGCAGGGCCACGGTTATAAAAACCCCGGATGTCGTCACCGCCTCCTTGGACCCTGGGACCTCCTTGGACTGCTTCAGGACCGCCCTAGAACCACCTACACTACCACGTGACCCTCCTTTCTGTCAACAATCTATCAGCTTCAATGTAAACATCAAATGTTATGTCTGTGTATGTGCAGGCGTGTAATTGTTCCCTAGTGAAAACAAAGCCCGAGAGAAAAACGTTCTGCCTAGTGTCACATTTCACATTATAAGGCAGAATTAAGTGAATACAAATAATGGAGCATAGTGGGTGTAATGTAATACTGATAGAAATATATTTCAATTCCCCTTTTGACATGACAAACATCATGTCAACAAAATCCTATATGTTCTATGTGAGAATGCAATTAAAAACTTGATACACATTGGAAATCTCTAACATTCCCTCCCACAGCAATATTACATCTAAGTTACCCACCCAGAATATAAAACCCTCATATAAAATAAGCAATAATATAAATGGTAATAAAAACTAAACAGAAAATATACGGTAACCGTCAGAGCTTATATGCTGGAAACGCAATAGAAAACTAACAATTTAAAAAATAAATGTAACAAAAAGCAAAGAAATCAACCAAAAACAAAGAATGAAAATAAAATAAACAAAACAACAATGTAACAAGAAATAAACAAAAAAGTAATAAAGAATAAACAAAAACAAACAAAAATAAATGTAAAAATGAAACCATAAAACAAATAAAAATAAAAACAAAACAATAAAATGAAGCGGGCTGTCCCTCCTATCAAATATCACGCCTCAACAGGGTATATGCAGGAATAATGAAGTTAAATTCAATACCTTAAAAGGCGTTCAATAAAAAACAACTGGACTTTAACTTGACTTTATAAATCCAATACTTCTCAAAAACCCTTAAATTACCCAAAATTGAATTATCAACTCTTAACAAACTTCAAAACATTGCATATACTCTGCTCCATTTCAGGTATGTGTTAACCTTAGCAAAGAATGTGAACTATGCTTTAGCCAAGTCAGGCTATCTCATCTTCATCATCATAGACACCTGTGAGGAGAAAAACCCTACACTACTCTGTTGACTAGTCTGATATCTGAGAAAAGCTCAACTGCTCTTATTCAGAGATGTCTGTGATAAGGGCTAAGACCACATTCAGAAAATTAAACACTTAATCTATGATTAATCTAATCAGAACAGAAAACACAAAAATCCTTCCATAACCTGTCAAATTCAAATATCTTATTCACATCCATTTCCTATATATATATATATATTATTCTCTGTACCAGAATGTTTTACCACAAACATTTCCTATCAGTAAAATTCACAGCTAGGCTTACTCTGATACTTCTTAACAAGGTGCAGCTAAAATGTATCCTCTAAAACATTTCTAATTATCGTTCAAATCTAAGAATTAAAATTGATAAAACTAAATTATATCTATAGGAAAATAGTGAAAACCCTGTACACCTTTCTCAAAAATCTATCAACACACAACTATTGTACTCACATTCACCAAGCACAAACATATATATAGTCACATTAATCTGTCTGTAACATTCACATTCTGTCTGACTCATCCATCTCAACAACCTTCAATCCTTTCTGGACCTCCTGGATCAAACTCACAGTCATTCTTCACAGGTGTAAGAATAACCATATGTATCCTTTCAACATATGGTGTAAACAACAATTGAGAGGTTTCAACAAATAATGAGAAAGCCTTGGCATATATTAGTGATTAGTTGGTTAGTTTGTTAGTTAATGTGATTAGTTCTGCTCTGCTGCATGTTCCACCTGTTAACCTGTAAGATAAATAAATAAAAATGGTGCAGGGAAATAGATTTTCCCTTCATTGGTTACACTGCAACATTAAGCATTCATTCAACATTAATTAATCTGCTGAAAAGGGGAGGAATGTAAACCCAGTTATGGTAAGGTTCCTCTGTTTGTCCATCACAGCTGTGGAAACATTGTAAAGTGCATTTCCCCTTTTCAAATATAAATTATTCACAATTTTATCTTACACGTTCTGTCACAGGGCTGACAGATCATCAGCAGTCCAGAATTGACCTGTAATGAAAAATAAGAAAAAGTCAGCACTAAATCTATATAAATTACCCCAAACATTCAGATCCAACCTGTTTTTAGGCACTTATTAAAATTATCTTTTATAACTTTATCAAATGTATAACTGTTTCCAGCTCTCATCACTGTATGAAGAGTTAAAACGTTGATCTAATTAGTTATTTGAAATGGTGTGTTTAACTATACAGTATGTCTGTTATCTCCCATCCCCTTTTTTGAAACAGGAGGTAAACAAAAAACATCCTGTTACAAAGAAAACAATGGAAATGCTCATAACACAAACGTCATCTGTACTGCAGGTGGAAATACTACCAGAAATAAAAAATAAAAACTCAAAATAGCCAAACCCAACTACCTAGCATCAGACGTAATACTTCAACCATAAGACACATCCCCCACTAGACACATGTCACACCACCACGACATCCTATGTCAACTTCTTCTTCAACATAACCTCTACTCCATCTCCTCCGCTATCCACACCATAGTAAGAGAGCTTTAATCCTGCTCCAACACCGTGAGCCTTGCTGCCCTTCCACTCGGTCTCCAGGACAAAGAAAACATTTACCTTCCTTCTCTGCATCATGCCAGCAAACTCTCCACCTATGCCTGTCACAACCACAAGCAGTCATAGTACTGTATACAAGACGGTAAAACTAGAAACCACAAACAATTGAAGCTGTCAGTCCAGTCCCAGAAAGACGTGTTCTCAACACCAAGGCTTGTCCAAAAAGGTGAGGAAAAAGAAAAGAAAAAGACAAACACACATCCAAAAAGGAACGCAACAGGTGCCCATACCGAACATGATGGAGAAAACAGAACCAAACTGTACTGCTCTAACGCGAGTGCATGAAGGAAAAAACAAAAATGTGTATGGCCATGCAGGTCACGTGTCAGTGAGATCTGTACATGTATGTATGAATAATGAGTGTGCGTGAGGTTCTACCATAGCAAAGAATATGATCATGAAAAACTGTAGTTATTGAACCACCACCTGAAGATCACATGGTCAGCTGACACATCAGCCAGGCTGCAAAGGTTGGTAGTGACGTTTCCAGCTTGACTTTCACTTTTCATGAGTTCTCCAGCCCCCATAGGAGATGTCAAGAGTCCAGCAGTGGGTGCAGACCACAGTTCATAGACTTGGTGCAAAACGTAAAACTCCATGTAACAGTTCAGGCACGAGTCATGACAGCTTGGCTTTAGCTGAACATGATGCATATCTGCAGTCCAGTGCATTTTCAGTTCAGTGCAGGTGGTGACAGCTTGCAGCTCAGCTGAACACAACGCAATTCGACAGTTCAGTGCAGTCCAGTGCAGGTGAGGAGTTGTTAGCAAAACCTAGCTTCAATGACAGCACACATGTAATCTGTCCAAAAATGGTGTTCAACACTAGAGAGTCATGATGCAACCACTCCATGCTATGGAGGTAACCTAAATGTATGCAAACAAGTGTAATGTTGTGGGGTGAGGAATAAAATTGTAAATTGAGAACTGCATATCTGTGTATAAGTGAAATCCACCACCAAATCTAACTAAATGTCCTCATGGAAAACCTGCAACGTTCACTGATCAGATGTCAAGCTGAAATCCTCAGAAAACACCTAAATAAAGTCACCCCCTGCAGTATGTCAGCTGTGTGAAGACTCCCTTCCAGACTCTGTCGAGCAGGTCAGAAGGCCAAGGCAGAACGATCCTGCAGAACAGACAAGCTGCAGTCCTCCAAGAAAGAGAGAAAAAAAAATAATACACATATATATAAAAACAAACAAACAAATAAAACAAATAATAAACCACCAAAGTACTCCAAACCACCATTACACAGGCCTCGTTCATATGTCATTAAACATGACCTGCACCCCACCAGGCTGAAGTGATGAGAACTGGAAACTAACAATCAATTGCATGAGATTAACCCTATAAAAATCAGAAATGTGCCTTTAACACTGAGAATGAAAAGCACATATCTGCAAAAAATACAGTACTGCATTGGTCAGCGTGTTTAAAAAAAAATCACAGCAACAGAAAATAAAAAACAAACCGTGTAATAACCCAACTTCTAACTGGTAATTAACTAACTACTTTACCCTGGAGTTTTCTTCCAAAGCTGCACTGAAGTACACACCAATAAACAGTAACTTTTACAGTCCCAGCCTGAGCTGAATAAGTTGTAAAACTCCCTGTTATCAGCCGGAACCTTTGAGGCAGACCCACTAACTAACTGTAGGTGCAGAACCAGAACCAAGTGACAACTCACTCAGATTTATGGATGAAAGAGGCCTTTATGCCGTGCAGGTTCACAGGCACGTAGGGGGGGGGTGAGGGAGGAGGGGAGGAGATGTCTCCTTGCCTTCGTGTCAGGCACCAACAGGAGAGTGTTATCTTGTTAGAAGCCATAAATCTGAGTTCGAGCCAGCAGCTCCAAGCCGGTCCCAGGACCAGAACCTCCAGAGGCCATCTGCGGCGGGGGGGGGGGAAGGAGGAGGGGAGCCCCATCTGCAGGAACTGCAACAAATCAGTGGGGGAGACCGGCCGTGTGACAGCCCTCTTGCATCTGCGAAACTGCCCTGTGCATGGCTGCTCAGAGAAGGTTTCTGGCTCCCTGACTTTAACACTCACAAATGCAATAAATGAGAATAAAAATGAAAAGAAAAAAATCTGTCCCTGTTGCCTTGTTTGCGTGTATACCGTACCTACCGGATTACAGGTCGCAAGCCACGAAAAAAAAGAGAAAAGAAAACAAAAAATAATAAAAAGAAAAGAAAGTTATCTTAAAAGAATGGGTGCGACCTATACAGTGGAAAATACGGTAATCGACTTTAACCGGGAAGGGGAAGAAAAATGTGACTCTGACAGCGAACACAGTCTCGGCTGCGAACTTAAATCACACGCACGACGACTTGTGAACCCGGAGCGGCAACCCACTCATACGGCAAAACCGTGCATCGGATGAAAGCCCTGTGACTCAAC
>JBBPBX010035057.1:0-24291 GCA_038048925.1 Garcialebias charrua
AGAACTGGAAGTAGCAGAAATGAAGATGCTGAGGTTCTCCTTAGGAGTGACAAGGATGGATAAGATCAGGAATGAGATCATCAGAGGTACAGCACATGTTGAACAACTGGGAGATAAAGTTAGGGAGGCCAGACTGAGATGGTTTGGACATGTCCAGAGGAGGGACAGTGGGTATATTGGTAGAAGGATGTTAGAAATGCAGCTGCCAGGAAAAAGACACAGAGGAAGGCCAAAGAGGAGATATATGGATGCAGTTAGAGAGGACATGAAGGTAGTTGGAGTGAGGACAGAGGATGCAGAGGACAGAGTGAGGTGGAGGAGGATTACTCGCTGTGGCGACCCCCGAAAAGGGAAAAGCTGAAAGAAGAAGAAGAAGACATGTGAACACATGACTGCCTGATCACATCTGATCTGATCTGCATTATTAAAGACTCCACACAATGATTATCAGTAAGGATTTATCTAGGTAAATATGTATTATCAATTATTATTGATAATTAGTGATTAGAACTCAATTGAGAACTCGAGTCCTCAGTTTGAATCTTCTTTTTTTTTTGGCTCTTCTGTGCAACTGTAAATTGTTCCTAGCCGTGACTGGGAGTATGGATGGTTGTTCGTCTCCTGTCTCTGGGACTAGAGACCTGTCTTGGGTGTCCCGTGCCTTCACCCAAAAGCAGCGGAGATGGGGCTCCAGTCCCAAACGAAGGGGACATAACGAATGATTTACTACAGCAGAAAACTGATATTTAAACATAAATTACCATTTATTTTATGTTAATCTCAATCAGTAATATTTAAAATTCAGTGTATTTTATAAATATGTATTAACTGTTTTGTAGGAATGAACACATTTGTAACATTCATTCAAAATATGCCTTTAACTATTAACAACTTCTGTACTTCCGATTATCAGTAATGTAAAAAACAAAGTGACATTTTTAAATTAGTCATGTGACATTAGTAATGGTCCTCAATCTGCAGCATTTTTAATAATAATGATAATGCATTATTTATAAAGCCCCTTAAAATAACCACTACTGCAACAAAGTGCTGTTAATATAAATCATTTTAACTAATAATCGCATCTTTTACCCGTTTAAATAAATTATTTTTCACATATTTCATCAATGCTTCTTTCAAGACCTCATCTGAAAATGCCTCATGAAAACATCTGCCTGCTCAAAGCTGCCTCTGATTCTTCTGCCTGTTGTGAGACACCAGTGGGTAGTTAGCATTGAAGCTAACATGTTAGCTGATGAAGTGTCGCTCCACATTGTTTTATTGTCACCACAGCCACTAATGAGACACAGACACATTTGTCTTTCATAACCTCTTCCTCCCAGTCACTGTGAACATTTTCTGTAAACTTTTCTTATGTTTTTCTGCCATTTTAACCTCTTGGAGGTAAAACTAGCTTGTAGCTGCACCACTGCAGAGATGGGAGTGGTCTATGCATGATTCTGAACTTTGACCCCAGACAAGATTGCTAAACAGTATCCACAGTATTCCTGAGGGTGTCACTGTATTTGCGAATGTGCATTGAACTTCCTGTCCGACACCGGAAGTGCCTTATTCCATAGGCGGAGTATGGATCGCGGGTGTTTTTGAAAGTTATTTTCATTCATTTTATCGGAGCAAACACAGCTTTTGTTTAAACGGAACGTTTACTGAAATGTCCTACCGGGGTTCAGGTACCTGCTGTGCTGTTCGCGGCTGCACCAACAACCGGACCAAGCTAAATCTTTGGCTAAAACAACAGTGTTTTCAACACGGACCCAAAACAAAGAAAGAGTGTTCCTGCATCCTTCTCTATGGCTGTGTCTGTGCGATCAGGTAACATCTGTAATTTCTTTTTATTCAGGGAGGGTTTATTAATGAGAGTTTTGGATGATTTACTGTCTTAAAATGATATATGTCAGGCGCGACCGGTACTTTTAGCCGGGATAGCTGCTAACAAACCTTAGCCGAGAGGCCGGAGCAAACGCGTTCGCTATGTATGTATTTTTAAATTATGTCAGCGCGATCAGGTCACATCTGTAATTTCTTTTTATTCGGGGAGGGATATTAATGAGATTTTTGGAAGATTTACTGTCTTAAAACGATAGATCTCAGATGCTCCCGGTATTTTTAGCCGGGATAGCTGCTAACAAACCTTAGCCGAGAGGCCGGAGCAAACGCGTTCGCTATGTATGTATTTTTAAATTATGTCAGCGCGATCAGGTCACATCTGTAATTTCTTTTTATTCGGGGAGGGATATTAATGAGCGTTTTGGAAGATTTACTGTCTTAAAACGATAGATCTCAGATGCTCCCGGTATTTTTAGCCGGGATAGCTGCTAACAAACCTTAGCCGAGAGGCCGGAGCAAACGCGTTCGCTATGTATGTATTTTTAAATTATGTCAGCGCGATCAGGTCACATCTGTAATTTCTTTTTATTCGGGGAGGGATATTAATGAGCGTTTTGGAAGATTTACTGTCTTAAAACGATAGATCTCAGATGCTCCCGGTATTTTTAGCCGGGATAGCTGCTAACAAACCTTAGCCGAGAGGCCGGAGCAAACGCGTTCGCTATGTATGTATTTTTAAATTATGTCAGCGCGATCAGGTCACATCTGTAATTTCTTTTTATTCGGGGAGGGATATTAATGAGCGTTTTGGAAGATTTACTGTCTTAAAACGATAGATCTCAGATGCTCCCGGTATTTTTAGCCGGGATAGCTGCTAACAAACCTTAGCCGAGAGGCCGGAGCAAACGCGTTCGCTATGTATGTATTTTTAAATTATGTCAGCGCGATCAGGTCACATCTGTAATTTCTTTTTATTCGGGGAGGGATATTAATGAGCGTTTTGGAAGATTTACTGTCTTAAAACGATAGATCTCAGATGCTCCCGGTATTTTTAGCCGGGATAGCTGCTAACAAACCTTAGCCGAGAGGCCGGAGCTAACGCGTTCGCTATGTATGTATTTTTAAATTATGTCAGCGCGATCAGGTAACATCTGTAATTTCTTTTTATTTGTCCCTCCTCTTTTAACAAAACGAGTGGTGTTCCCACATTTTTAATGAACGAAAACAACAAAGTTTGGACTGTCTTCAACTGTATTACTCGCATGTAAACAAACGGTGTTTCCGGTCAACCGGAAGTCGTGTGCACATTTCGCGCAAAGCATCATGGGACGTAGGAATACTGTGGATATGTAAAACTATTTCCTTTTAAATTTTGTATGAATCATTTTCATTTCAAATACATCCTTGCAAATGTTATTTCTTAAATTTAAAACTATAATTACCGTAATTACGGTTTTTAGGTGGTGCTCCTTGATCATGAGCGCTATTTTTAGAACATGCCCCGTGGGCACCTCATGTGGTCCCTGAGGGCGGCCAGGTGCCCGCGGGCACCACGTTGGTGACCCTTGCGTTAGAGACACCAAGTATCTACTAAAACTAAATTTAAATCTTAAAATATAAACAACTCAATAAATGCAGCACTAAGATTGGGAATGATAAGCTACTTTTAAATGCAATGCATCACAGACATGAAGTACCGTATTTTCCGGTGTATAGGTCGCACCTTTTTATGGTTTTTTCAAGGCCTGCGACCTATACACCAGTGCGACCTATTTATGGATTTTTTTTCATATTTTTAGACCAATTTTTGGCTGAGTTATGGCCCTTTTTCCCTGTTGCATAAAATGGTGCAGTACCAGTTTCGGCCACCAGGGGGCAGTGCAAGTGCAGTACCAGTTTCGGCCGCTATGATCGCTAAAGAGGCCTGTACCAGTATTCTGCTTTATTTACAGATTTATTTGGGTGTAGCTGTAACTGTCAAAGTGCATTTCAATCAGCTGCACCTCCAGATGCTGCATATTTCAGCTCACAGTCAGCTCCACCTCCAGATAATAATAATAATAATAATGAATTCCATTTATAATGCACTTTTCATTAATAAAAATCTCAAAGTGCTACAAAGTGTAACAAAGCAAAGATCAAAATGAAACAAGTGATAAAATCAAATAAAATCAATAATAATATCGACTAAGATCAAAGATAAAATCATGTGGATGCAGATTAGGCTTGCTTAAAAAATAAATAAAATAAAACAAGTGATAAAATCTAGTAAAATATAATAAAATTGCTGCAGCTATCCTGCACTGGTTTCCACAGCAGCTGCAACTCTGAGCAGATCACCTTCAGCTGCAACTGATTTGTCATTTATTAACAAAAATTAAAGTGAGACACAGTCTTACAAAAAAGGCAGCCAACAAACATTTTTTTAGGAGTCTGTAGTTTAATTTTAATGATGTTGGTGGTATTTACATTTTGAAATAAGCTGATTTGTAATAATTTATTGACAAAAATTAAAGTGAGACACAGTCTTACAAAAATGGCAGCTAACAAATGTAGGTGCGACCTAGGTGCGACCTATACACCGGTGCGACCTATACACCGGTGCGACCTATTTACGGATTTTTCCAGTTTATTAATAAATATTAGACACTGCGACCTATACACAGGTGCGACCTATACACCAGAAAATACGGTAACCGTTTTCACATGTCAAACATTGATTTTTAACCTTGTGCTGCCATGCAGGGATGTTTGTCCTAGTAGTTATTGTAGATCCTTTATGTTCATACTTAAGCATATCTGAAGTTCTGCTCTCGATTATTGCATTATTGTTAAATTAAACCTTGTAATGCATACAGTATTTAAGTACGAGTATGGTCATTTAAAGGGTTTTCTCTTTGGTTTGAAAAATAAAAACAAAAAAGCAAGCAAAGAGGTAAAATTTGAATTAGGTTACCGGTAAATATAGCAGTTTTTTTTCTCCTCAGGCTGCATTAGAAGGCGTTCAGGCCTTCCTTTTTGTGACCTACTTTTCACAGCCCTTTAACAAAGCAGGCTCAACACAACAGAAATGAGTAACAGGAAAACCTAGAAAAAGACATTTTAATGTATTAGGTGTACCGGTCAATGTTCTTTACATGGGTATTTAGCAACAAACTACTAAAATGTGTCAAATAAAAAGAGTAATGTTTCTGTGATCATGATGAAATAACTAATATTGTTTTTAGGGCATATATTTTTTGCACTGAAATATGCAACACTTGTGGTGTTCTCTCTGCGAACAAAGCTGCGACCATGTGCATCATACCGGTACTTCAATAATAATGTCACACAATGTCATCACTGTATGTTTCCATACAATGGCGAAATTAGTCTCTGCATTTAACCCATCCACCACCAGGTGGTGCAGTGGGAAGCTATTGAAAGCTCCGGGGGGAGACAATTTGAGGATGAGGTGTGCTGCCCAGAGACACCACAAGGTATGCAGTGACCGGGGATCAAACCTGGGACTTTCGGGTCCCAAGCCGGCTGCACTGCCTCTACAAGGGGATGAAGATGTTCAATCTTTCATAGAGAGGAACCTTCGTTGAGAGAGGAGTAAAGGAGGCCATCTTTGTGAAGAGAAATTGTCCATCATTAAACAGAGGTAGAGGCCTCTGCGTTCATGTCCCCCTCTTACAATGCTGTTAATGGTACCAGGTACAGTAGTATCACTCAGCCCCTTGTGAATAGCAAGCAGCCATCAGGGTGCTAACGATCAATCACCCAGGCTGAAGGTCCTCCTTGATCATGCTAGTTTTGAATGTCAACAACAAACTGATATGTTTACATGGACATACATAATCTCAATCAGCTCAATCTGAAAGAATGTAATCAGAATGAGACAGGTGGTTTATGCCGATTCATAATCCAAACGGTGCACATGTAAACACTTAATCTGTTCCTTTTATTCCAATGGTGGAAAACTAACCTGACTGCGCATGTGTGACCTATGTCTACCTCATGTATTTCCACCTGGCTAATGCTAATAATATTAGCATGTCGGGGACGCAAAACTTTTCTACTAGAAACTTCAAAAGAGCTCAAAATGATCTGTACCACCTGCAGCTCAGTCAGAGTGTGCAGTAACGTCTCCACTGTCATTAAAACCTGGCGCAGGTCCATTTTGTGCGCTCAGGTTTGTTTACGTTCATCCTGGAAGTAGAACTTCTGTTTTTTGTTGCGTTTTTTTAAAGGAGAGTTTACCACTCTGCAAATGTCAGTTCTGTTCAGAATGAAACCCCGCTGCATGTAAACGCTCGCTGTGAACGGATTGTGCCGGTGAAAACGATACATATGAATTATTTAGTCTGAAAACATCTCAATCCAGTCAAAGAATTCTGCGCATGTAAACATAGCTTATGAGAATGTGCTATTTGTAAGACTGAGCTGAATACAGCGCCTCAGACTGAAGAAGTCTTTCGGATGAAAGACGAAACACTTCTACAAATTTATGAATCGGTCCAGAGGACCTGACTCAACTTGTTTAGATTTTTCTACCTGGATTATTGAGCATGCATCAGGATACTTTTCATTAGTTTAACATTTTAAAAATTGACATTAACCAGAGACACACATCTCTGCTATAATCTGGGGCAAATTAATATTCATCTTTTAGCGTTATTTTTTTTTCCTTACGCTTACGGAAGCAGCAGAAACAGCCTCTCTCACCGTGAGAGAAACTCAACAGGCTGCGCGCTCCTGCGGCGGTGCACGTCACTTATCAGTCTCTCTCTGTGATCCGGAGTTTGGTCATGTGCGCAAGTTGCACATGTCTGTATGATAATGAGGACGCTCTGAACACTTTAATTAATACAAAGTCAGACTTTAGATCCAAAAGTCCAGGGAGGTCAGGGAGCGGTGTGGGAGGAGAGGTGATGGTATATCAGTTACGGTATCTCCCCTGGCTGCCGTGAATTGGTCATATGCCAACACATACATTTAATTAGGGCTGTAGTGATACAGTAATCTCACGATACAATACACAATATTCTACTCACGATACGATATATATTGCGATATTCAGCAAACGATACAATTCAATACACTATTTAGATTTTCTGAAAGATTTTAGTGGGACAGAGTGATTTTGGTGACATTTTGAGACTGTTATAGACTTGGATTTAATTAATTTAACTGAAAACTGATTAAAAGCACCAACTACACAATACTTGGCTCTGGTTGGACATGGACACAGACTTAAAGTCGACAGCTGGACAAAATGAATCAAAGAAGTGGTGAGAAAACATGTTTATTTCAATTGAAACAGTAAAAACTGTAGCTTACATGCATTTGTAAAGTAAATAAAGTGCACCAAGTGCCCTGCTCTGAATAGTTTGAAACCTTTTTAACCTTGACACTTAACATCTGAAGGAATCACTCTAAGTGCTTGGTAAGTAAACAGTAATATGACTTCTCCAAAACAGTCTATAATTCAAGTAATGAAGAACATTTAACTTCAAATGCACCCATCTTAGCAGAGCAGCTTAAGGCCTGTAGATAGACCCTGACTAATAAGTGAACTCTAAACAGAAAGTCTACTCTGCAGACCAAGTGAGCTACATTCTCCTCAGATTTTTGTTTAGAAATAGAATCTGATCGACGTGCTCTGGGAGAAGTGCACTTCTCTGCACAGTGATGATATCTCCAGGGGTGGAGAAGACTCTCTCTGAGGATACACTGGTGCCAGGGATGCAGAGGTATCTAAAAAAGCTAAGTCTGGTCCTCTGGACATTCAAAAAGCAAAAAAATATATATATCTTTTTAGGTACGATACTTGCAGATGAATATCGATTTTTTTTCTAGGTAAGAAAAAAAATTGATATTTATCGCGATATCTATATTTTTACACAGCCCTACATTTAATATGTAAACGTTTAATAATTTATTACACATCACCTTCATGAAGGGGCGGGCGGTTCTGTTAGGGTAGCGGGGTGCACTCCTTGGTTTACTGCAGGTGAGTTTTCACCTGCAGTTTCTCTCTGCTGCGCACGCCGAGGCTCAGCGTGAACAAGACGGCAGGACCCGCCCTGCTCCGCTCTGATTGGCTCAAACTGTGGCCCTGCTTCTCTTTTATTGGTTGAAAACAGCGTCAGTTTAATTCCTGTACCATCATTAAATTGGACGGCTTTAACAAGACCACAACAAAACATGTTGTTTTTCCCTTCCTTATTTTTACAGATGACAGAAATCCACCCAGGCCACATTCAAAATGTCAAAAAATCTGCTGCGGTGACAGAGAACGTTAATCCATACAACTACCGGTATGTTTCCTTACAAAACATGAGAGATTTCTTGACAAAAAAAGTTAAAAGGAGATTTTGTATATAGAGAAACTAGCAGAAATGGTATAAGGATCAAAACCACCAACATGTGAAAGCCAACCAGCTCACATTGACAGTATTTTATTTTTAATTAATACTTCAAATCACTGCTTGGCAAGTAAATACTACACTTGGAATATTTTTTGTCAAAACAGAAAGAGTTCATGTTGCAGTGGCGTCTTAAGATACATTTATATTTAACTCACATTGTTTGATGTCTTCACTTTCTTCACAGGCTCCTCTTTTTCATCCTTAAGGGAAAAATGACGCCGCGCCTTGTTGGCATGTTTCTTGCTCTGAAAGTACCAAAATAAATAAATAAAATTGTACAAAAAAATAAATATATAATTAGAGAAGTCAGTGCAAAAAACAAACAAACAAACAAAAAAACCTGTATGATTTCACATATCTTTTTTTGTCAACTTTAAAAGAAAACATTCCCTTATCAAATGCAGCCCCGCTGGTTTACTGTGAACATGCTGTTGCAGTTCTTGAAGAATTAAACCACAAATTGGACATAAATGATTCAAAATTAACATCACTGTAAGAATTAAATGAAAGCATCAAGACATTTTGGTGAACTGACCTGATAATGAGTCAACATCTGAGATTCTGAATTTAGGATGGCGTTGCACAGTTTGCACTGGGTGTCAGAAAACAGGTTGCCATGCTCCCTTATCATCTTTCTTACTGCAGAGGAAGGAAGAGGCAAAAAAGGACAATTTCAAACCAGGAAAATCTTTTAACAAGACACAGTTTATCTTAGGATACTTTTATTGCAGCTGACAAGAACAACACAGTTCAGTCAGTCGTGCACAAACGTATTGGCTCGAAAATTCCCTTCAACTGATGGAGCTCTGGAGAACCTTCTTTAAATTTATCAGCAATAATTCCTGCATAGTAAGTCCAGAACCCGTATACTCAGACATCTGAAAAAAAAAGAAAGCCAAGATACAGAAGCACATTTTTAGCCTTTGTGAGTCACGGTTCTTGGCTCAAATAATCCCGGACCATCTCGTCATCTTGAAGCATCAAGCCCGAGGTGCGCCATTAACAGGTGGTGTATTGTAAACATATTCAGGAGATTCTGTTTGGTCAGATTGCAGGAGGACGGGTCACATCTTTTCATCAGTGTGCGAAAATGCGACAGCTTTTTAGTCGTGCAGACTATCTGTTCTAAAAATTTACAAGTTTTTAAAATGCTCCCTGGAGATGTAAAAATGTCAGAATCTTAACAAAAGTAACCACTGCGCTGATGGGGGCCGAGATGGTCAGGACCCGAAGGTCCCGGGTTCGATCCCCGGTCATCGCACATCTCATGGTGTCTCTGAGCATGACACCCTATCCCCAGCTGATCCCCGGGTGCCTTCCATAGCTGCCCACTGCTCCACCTGCTGGTGGATGGATTAAATGCAGAGAGCCAATTTCACCATTGTATGGGAACATATAATGATGGCAATACATAACACATTACAGGTAGTCCTCGACTTACGACGGTCTAAAGTTACGACGTTTCGCGGTTACGACACATTTCCCATTAAAGGGGACCAAAGATGCAAAATTCACTTTTTAATGTTTTTTTTACTCAACTTTGGTTATGTACTTCTTAAAAAATAGTCCTAGGGCCAAAAAAATGCACCCAGTGGTATATTTAATAATAATAATAATAATTAATTCAATTTATAACGCACTTTTCATTACTGAAAATCTCAAAGTGCTACACATATATTGAATGCTACACACATTCATAAACCGGTGGCGGCAGACTACCATGCAAGGTGCTTTCCAGTCCTACCGGGAGCAACTCAGGGTTAAGTGTCTTGCCCAAGGACACAACGACACATGGTACGGGTCCCGGGAGTCGAACCGCCAACTTTCCGATCGGGAGACGACTGCCATTACCACTACACCACCATTTACTCTTAAGTATATTTATTTTTCAGTGATATAAATGTCTCGTTTTCAAATCCTGGCGCTTGTGATGTCACAAGCCGTAGGACAACCCACCCCAACCTGAGTCCAGCCCCTCACCTAGCAACCCCTGGTGATGCTCCACCCACTACAGTATAAAAGATGTCACGGTTGTTTTTCCTGAGTTCATCTCAGAGTTCGATGTTTCGTTGTTGTTAGAATGCAGTAACGCTAATAACTAATTATCAGTAAAAACGAAAAAACTTATTTACGGGCTCTTAAATCAACCGGACGACTGCTCACGGACCATATCCGGTCCGCGACGGATGTGGTCCATGAAAAAAGCGGTCCCCGCTAGTAGGGGTGGGCGATATATCGAATATACTCGATGTATCGCGATATTTTAAATGTACGATGGTTAAAAGGGCTATATCGTGTATATCGAGGATCCTCCTGCTGTCGTGCGGGCTCCCACTCGCCCCCCTCCTTCCTGCAGGCTGCAGGAGCCGCGCGCGAGACTTTCAGCACAACATGTAAACACGGCAGATATGAAGAGCGCTGCCAGCTGCTGAGGGGGAAAAACAATGTTCTTTCTGAGCTAGTTTGGATTAAATTGTCAGATGAGGGCATAAAAAATGTTTTTGTAGACGATGCTGAAAATAATCCCGAAGAAAGGTCGGAACTACGAATCTTTTTCACCATTTAAACAGCGGAGTGGAGCATGAACCGTGAAACGGCAGAACCGAGTGTTTTTCCAGCCTGCTGCTTCATTAAAACAAACCACGGGTCTGAGCTCATTTAGTCATGCGTGCACCGCAGAGAGAGGTGGAGACATTATTAAATCAGCATTTTATCATTATCGCTAAAGATACGGTCCTTAGCGGCTAACAAGATGGCTAACGCGTTAGCCGTCTTCTTCCACAGCTGAGACTAACCGTGTCTTTAGCGATACAGCTGATTTAATAATGTCTCCACCTCTCTGTTCACGTTTCTGAGTGGAGGCTGTCGTGTTTTTACACAAGGATTCAATGCGACACTTTGTAGAGCAACTTAGAGAACGTCTTCGTGAACCCGGAAACAACCCCCTGACCCTTTCACAATAAAACCGGATACAGTACACAGAGGCTCACATTTACTGCAGTACTGTGATAAATCTGTTCTTGTTCAGAGGTTTTGCAGACATTGCCTGAACTTGGCACAGTTTGAAACTTGTGCACATTTTGTGGTTTGTTGTTAAAAATTACCAGCACATGCAAATAGTTGAGAGTTGTTACCTGTGACTGTTCTGGGTCAGTAAATTTTATGGCCACTGTTTACACTTTTGTTTTTGTATTTTAAAGGCCTTAAATGTTTTGATTTAACATTTTTTTAAATGTTAAAAGCACAAGAGCACCTTTTTAAGTTTAAATTATTTATTCTTCCTTTTTGCTTGAAGTACTTTTTATTTATGTGTGCAATTGATGGTTAAAATAAAATATTTAAGTTTGTTCAAATTTAGTGTTGACATTTTTTTATCAATTTTGAATCATTTTTTCATTGATTTTGGAGATATCGCGATATATATCGTGTATCGTGATATAGCCAAAAAATATCGCGATATAATATTTTCCTCATATCGCCCAGCCCTACCCGCTAGAGAGCGTGTATAGCAGTTAGCAGCCAGTGTGTTACTCTGCAGCCTTATTGCTTGTTTTCGAAAAGTCAGACGAAGAGTTTTTAACATGGAGAGTGAACTTATGGATGTTTCTCAGCGGCCTACGCGACGCATCAGCGCCTCATTTGCCCTGCCCAAAATGGCGTCTGCCTCTGTGTCTGACTTAGGGTCCCATTTGGAGGGCGGAGTTAATGTAAACAGATTTTTGAAGGGCGTGGCCTTCAGAGCTCATTATCATAAACAGCTCGTTCAGAACGGAAGTCAGAAAAGGCACAACTAGAACGGGGATATTTTATTATCTAAGAATTATTTTGTGCATTAAATTGAATGAACATGGTCTGGATAGCCCACAGACATACCATAAAAATTTATAGGACCAATAATTGGTCCCCTTTAAAAAATAAAAATTTGAACATTTATTTTGAAAAGCCGAGTTAAGCAGTTTCCGGTTTTACTAGCTGCGGAGGCTACAGCTGCCCTGTACTCTCTAAAAAAGCTAAGTCTGGTCCTCTGGACATTCAAAAAACAAAACAAAACTGTACATAGTACAACTTACTGTTACTGTGTGTACTGTGAACGTGGTTTTACGTCGTAAATGAATACGGAGGATGGACCAAGCTGGACGGCGGTTTTATATATAGAGTATACGGAGGAGGGACGGAGGAATGACTTCACCAGCATACCAGTAAGAAATTAACTACCGGTATTTTATCCCCTTCATAATGGCTCCCAACTGTATGTGTTTTTTGATAATTATGTAGGGTACTGTGTTAGGATAGGCTAAGTGCTTGGTAAAATACAGTACTGTACGTACAGTATATGGTTCAGTATGTACGCATGTTCCAACTTACGTCGAAATTCGGTTTACGACACAGCGTAGGAACAGATCTCCGTCGTAAGTCGAGGACTACCTGTATTATGTGATATTTATTATTATCCTTTAATTAACCAGGCAAATCCCGAGATCACAAATCTCTTTTGCACGGGAGAAGGAGGCCTTAGCCTGAATTCAGCCTAACATGTATGTTTTTGGTCTGTGGGAGGAGACCAGAGTACCCGGAGAAAACCCACGCAAGCACGAGAAGAACATACAAACTCCACACAGAAACACCCCAGCCAGGTCCAACTGATTGTACCCCAGACCTTGCTGTGACGCAACAGTGCTGTAGCACTGTGTCTGTTGTTGCCCTGTAAAAGATGTGGATTTGGTACAAGCAAATAAGTCTTGTACTATGAAATGCCAATAAAAGTATAATAGCACACATCACAGCGAGGAGCCGGTTGTTTTGATATAAAATACTGTATGTGGGGTTCACATTGCGGTTCGGGTGCATTAAAGTTGATAGAAGAGCAAGACCCTTTTCAGGTGGATAATAATAAGAGGCTGCCTTCAGGCAGTCCCCAAAAAGATCGTAATGGATAAACTGTTGCCATGTAGAGAAGGTTTTATTCATTCATTCATTCAACCTCTATTTATACAGGTTAGTTTCACTGAGTCCCGAGGACTCTTTTACAAGAGACCTGTTTTACAGTCTGGTCTTCAATTATTGCATATACCCGGCCCTCACTGTTACATAATTTTATAGTTTGCACTATATTACACATACATACAACTGTGGTTTGTTCCAGATGTGTTTTTCTATTTCCATCAGAAGTAAAGGGGAATTAAATGCCATGTATTTACACAAAAACAATCATTTTGCTCACATTGAAGCAAGTTAAATACATTTGACTGTCAATATAAAGGGGGAAAATACAAATGGTAAAACTGTAGCGTCAATTTCAGAAAACCTGACTGGACTTCTGAAAGATACCTGAACCATCCCTTGGAAAACCGATACTCTGCCCGCACATTTTGTTACGTAATTTTACAGAGAGTGGGAAAGTAACAAATTGAACAACTATTCAAAATGAGTTTTTTTATTTTATTTTATTGTTTCAAGTAGTGGCGACAAATAGGACAACGTGGAAAATGTGGATTTTTAGTCACTTAATGCGAAGTTTAGTTGCGATCCATCCTTTGGGACGATCAATGGTCGGTCTCGTGAGGAGCCGATTCTTAGCACGCTACGTTGCATAAAGAGAATCTCACAACAACCTAAAACAAACGGAATGCGATCTAAAGATGCTCATCACGGCGTATAAAACACAAGCAGGAAAACTGGTTTCAGTTTGGTCAGAATAAACCATCGGATGCAGAGCTGCTCTTGTCGACCTTGGAGCAGAAACGGCTAGCGCTAGTTAGCTTAGCACATTTTTTTTTTTTGGCACGCCGCAGCGCTCTTTGCTAGCTGCGGCTAACGTTAGCTAGGAGGAAGCTAACAACACCGCTGGAATTTAAAAGCTTCAATATCCCCCGACTTCCGCTAAACGCAACGATACGATTTTTTATTCACAAATGTATGAAATCAGTAGAAGCAGTCATACCTTCAGCCAGTCCTGAAGGTGAGAAAAGAAAATCGTCGGTCTGCATCGGCTCCGCCATGACTTCTTCCACAGTAGCGGCAAGCGCGGCGTCTACAGCGCATGCGCGACGGATGGAAGGCTTGAGCAGAAGTCGGTGTTGTGTCAAAAAAAAGCACCCCCGCTATGAAAAGGCAGATACACAAAGCGCGGCGTCAGCGCATGCGCGACGGATGGAAGGCTTGAGCAGAAGTCGGTGTTGTGTTAAAAAAAAAGCACCCCCGCTGTGAAAAGGCAGATACACGGAAACTGTCAAGGACAATAATAAAAATTTGAACATTATCACGTAAAGAATAGATCAGACCCAAAAATAATAATAACATAATAATTTTATTTAAAAGCGCCTTTCAGGACACCCAAGGACACTTAACAAACACAGTTCAAACATCAGCAGTAACAAATTGAAATATAAAATACATAAAGAATATAAAATACAAAAGAATTTAAAATACATTTAGTAAAGTTAATGATAAGCTAGTCTAAAGAGATGTGTTTTCAGAGCAGTCTTGAACAGAGAAAGGGAGGTGGTGTTTCGAAGGTCTGGCGGTAGAGCGTTCCAGAGGTGAGGGGCAGAGCAGGTGAAGGCCCTGCTCCCCATGGTGGAGAGGTGGGCAGAGGGTACATGGAGATGTAGTGAAGAGGAGGATCTGAGAGAGCGTGATGGGATGGAGATTTGTAGGAGGTCAGATAGATAAGGAGGGGCAAGGTTGTGGATAGCTTTGAACGTGAGAAGTAGAATTTTGAAGATGATGCGTGATTTAACCGGGAGCCAGTGGAGCTGCTGCAGGACAGGAGTGATGTGGTTATAGTAGGAGGTTTGAGTGATGACACGGGCAGCTGAGTTCTGGACCATCTGTAACTTGTGGAGAGATTTGTTGGGGAGGCCGTAGAGAAGGGAGTTGCAGTAGTCAATACGGGAAGTCACAAGACTGTGCACCAGGATGGCTGTGGAGCGGGGTGTGAGAGAAGGACGGAGACGGTTAATATTACGGAGGTGGAAATAGGCAGACCGAGTAATATTGTTGATGTGTGAAGTGAAGGAGAGAGTGGTGTCGAGGATGACACCGAGGCTCTTGACCTGAGGGGAGGGGGATAGCAGAGAGTTATTAAGGGGGACAAGAAGATGTTCTGATTTTGAAATGGCGTTTTTGGTACCAACGAGAATGATTTCTGTACTCATGGATAATTCATATACAGTACTTTTATTTTGAGATTAATCTTAAATATAAAGATTCGATCAAGCAGAGATCACAGAGGTGCAGGACTTCAAATATTTGGGATCCACTGTCCAGGAAAATGTGGAATGTGGTAAAGAGGTGAAAAAAGGGAATCCAGGCAGGATGGAGTGGATGGAGAAAAGTATCAGGAGTGATTTGTGACACAAAAGTGGCAGCAAAGGTCAAAGGAAAAATTTACAAGACAGTTGTGAGACCATGTGGTGTGGTTTGGAGACAGTGGTATTGACAAAAAGACATGAGAAAGAACTGGAAGTAGCAGAAATTAAAATGTGAGGTTCTCCTTTGGAGTGACAATGGATAATCAGGAATGAGATCATCAGAGGTACAGCACAGGTTGAACAACTAGATAAAGTTCTAAAGTTAGAGAGGCCAGACTGAGATGGTTTGTTTGGACGTCCAGAGAGACAGTGGTAGAAGGTTGTTAGAAATGCAGCTGCCAGGAAAAAGACAAAGAGGAGATATATGGTTACAATTAGATGACATGGAGGTAGTTGGAGTGAGGACAGAGTGAGATGGAGGAGGATGACTCACTGGGCGGCCGTGGTGTAGTGGTAATTGCAGTCGTCTCCCGATCGGAAAGTTGGCGGTTCGACTCCCGGGACCCGCACCATGTGTCGTTGTGTCCTTGGGCAAGACACTTAACCCTGAGTTGCTCCCGGTAGGACTGGAAAGCACCTTGCATGGTAGTCTGCCGCCACCGGTTTATGAATGTGTGTAGCATTCAATATATGTGTAGCACTTTGAGATTTTCAGTAATGAAAAGTGCGTTATAAATTGAATTAATTATTATTATTATTATTATTACTGTGGAGACCCCTGAAGAGGAAAAAGCCAAAAGCAGAAAAAAGACATTTGATCAGAGCTGACAAAAGGCACAGATTTCCCAACATTGGAGACATTTGGGTCTCACAAATGTAAACAGGAAAAAGGTAAACCCCTAGGCATCCAAAGTGGTTGAATTGTATTTAGAACTCAAGACAGTAAAAGCTGAACATGTTGCTCTTAAGAGCAGAATATGATAAACAGTCTAGTATCAGAGCTGCATCCAGTCTCTTAAGATTAAAACAAAACTTTTACGAGCAGGGGGACAAAGCTGGAAAACTTCTAGCTTGGCAAATTAAAAAACTTGAAGCAACAACATCAATCACATCAATTATAACACAAGACAAAACTCTAATAGACCCAAGGGATATCAATAATGCATTTAAAGATTATTATCAGAAATTATATGATACTCAAGGAAATTTAGACCAAATAGAATTTGATAAGTTTTTGAATGGGATACATATTCCTGTCATTGCAGATGACAGTAGAGCTGACTTAAATATAGAAATATATAAAGAGGAACTACAGGCCATTAATGGAATGAAATCCGGTAAGCAAGCAGGACCTGATGGTATCCCCATTGACCTATATAAAAAATTTAAGGATAAATTGTTGTCACCTCTTCTGGATATGTTTATGGAATCATTTAAAAATGGCAGCCTGCCTCTCTCCTTGAACCAGGCGCTAATCATTCTGCTGCCAAAACCAGGTAAACCTCATAATAAGTGTGAAAACCTGAGACCTATTAGTCTACTTAACTCTGACCTCAAAATCATCTGTAAATTATTGGCAAAAAGGTTGCAAAGAATCCTACCAGACATAATAAATAAGGATCAAAATGGGTTTGTAGTTGGGAGGCAAGGATATCACAATATTAGAAGGGTCCTGAATATTATTTGGCCCAAAAAGAACACTAAAGATACAGCTCTTCTCTCTTTGGACGCCGAAAAGGCTTTTGATAGGGTCGAATGGCCCTATCTTTTTAGTATATTAGAAAGGTTTGGTTGTGGAGGTAACTTCATTAAATGGGTTAAAATATTATATAATAATCCAACTGGCACTGCAGAGATAATGTCAAACAAAATATTTTCAAAGGCGATTCAAATCAGGAAAGGTTGTCACCAGGGATGCCCTCTGTCTCCCTTGCTATTCACTCTGGCAATTGAACCATTGGCAGCAGCTATACGTTTACATTCACAGATTCCCGGGATCACAGTGGGCCCCACAGAACACAGAATCTCTTTACATGTATTTGCAGATGATGTAATTTTATTTCTAACAGATCTGAAAAAGTCAATTCCGGCAGTGATGGAAGTGATCCAGGAATTTGGGAGAGTCTCAGGTTACAGAGTAAATTATACAACATCTTCTATCCTGGTGTTAATGAAAGAACTAATCCCATCAGTGAGGTTAAACAATTTAAAGTAGTGCATCATTTTCAATATCTGGGTATTCAGATCTTCCCGGAACTACAACAGGTTGTCAAATCTAATTACGAACATCTAATGAAAACAATAGCTGCCTCATTTGACAACTGGACTAACCTACCTATATCCATATTGGGAAGAGTTGATGTTCTGAAAATGAGTATACTACCAAAGCCATTATACCTCTTTCAAAGCATTCCCCTCCCGCCTCCTTCTGAATTATTCGTTTGGTTAAAAAAAAAAACATTTGGGGGTTTTTGTGGAACAAAGGAATATCTAGGATACGCCTTTCTTTGCTTTATTTACCATTTGAAAGAGGGGGGTTAAAGTGCCCAAATTTTAAGTTTTACTATTGGGCAACACAATTAAGGACTATTATGTTCTATTTTGCAGATAAAGATAATCCTCACTGGGTAGAAATGGAGTCTTATAATTTAAATTTAGCACTTCCATTATTCCTATACTCAGATACTCTAAAGAAGCTACAGAAATATACAACAAACCCTATTTTGAAAAATATGATTAGAATTTGGCAGGACGTTAAAAAATATCTAGCAGAGCAAAACAGCATGTCCCAATTTACCCCAATATGGGGTAATCAGCTGTTTGCTCCAGGTAGGGCAGATGGAACATTTAAGCTTTGGGCATTGCAAGGTTTAAAAAGTATTGGTGATCTTTACCCATTAAATTCAGATACATGTTTATCATTTGGAGAATTACAGACTAAGTTTAAATTAGATAAAAAGCATTATTTTAAATTTCTTCAATTAAGAAGCTTTGTCAAAACAAATTACAGTAACCTTAACCTCTTACAATGCTTGAAAAATTAATGATTTGGAACAAATCAAGAAAGGGCATTATTTCAGACTTTTATAATGTGCTGATTTCTAATTCATTAGAGAACTCAAATAATAAACTTATAAAATGGAATATGGACCTATCATTAAATATCAGTGAACAGGATTGGGAAAAGGCTTGCATCAAAACCCACACAATGTCCATAAACAGCCGTCTCAGAATTCTACAATTTAAATGGCTAATGCGTGTTTATATTACGCCTGTGCAGTTAAATAAATACAATAATAACATCCCAGATCTTTGCGTAAAATGTAATTTAAAAGGGACTTTAATTCATTGCATGTGGGAATGTAGACAAATTAATGCATTTTGGACAGAGGTGAAAGACATAATTGAAAAAATAATTTTAAAGCAAATCCCATTAGATCCTAAATTGTTCCTGTTAGCTTTATACCCCGAGAAGCATAACTTTAGTAAATCGGAATGTACTTTCAAAGATCTAAGCTCATTATCTGCAAAAAAAAGTATAGCTTTGGCATGGAAAAATGTTAGCAGACCTAGTGCCACACAGTGGTTAAAGCAGATGGCGTCCAATTTGCCGTTAGAAAGAATAACATATATTAGGAAATCCAAACTGTATCTGTATGAGGAAATTTGGGGTCCTTTCATTAATTTTATTAAGGACTTAGATATATCAGAAGGTTTGTTTGAGTTTTGATTTTTCTTTTTGGACCCTGCGGTGTGCCATGTTCAATAGACATGTACTGTATAATTATATCTAATCTGGTTGAAATTTGAGAAGCTATTTTTTGTTTGTTTTTTATGTCTGTATTTTTATTTATTTATTTATATATATATATTTACTTATTTTTTATTTTTTTTATTTTTCTTTATTTTTTCTCTTTTTCTTTCTTTGTGGTAAATCTCAATAAAAATATTTTGGTTAAAAAAAAAGCTGAACATGAGAAAACCCTGAAGGTGGCAGCCTTGGATTGGAAATGGTGAAACAGAAGCCCTTCATTGATTTGTATAGAAGCAAACTTTTAACAGCTGAAGATAAAAAATCCTGAATACAGAAAAAAAATCACTTTAGATACCCTGATGCATGCTCAATAATCCAGGAAGAAAAATCTAAAAAATCTAAGTCTGGTCCTCTGGACATTCAAAAAAAAAAACAAAGCAAAAAAAATTGTTCAACTGTCCCCCTTATACAATGCTGTTATTGCTAGTATCACTCAGACCCCTGTGAATAGCAAACAACCATCAGGATCCATCGTTAGACTGATGGTCCTCCTTGATCATGTGAGCAGCTGGTTTCGGCTGTCATCAGCCAACTGGTTGATCCACTGTGAGAGGGTGCTATTTATAAGACTTAGCTGAATACAGCAGCTCAGACTGAGAAAGTCTTTTGGACGAAAAGGGTTTTGTTCACGAATGAGGGAAGAATGGAGCGTGAGATTAATAGACGGACTGGTGCAGCATCTGCAGTATTGCGGACTCTGTACTGGACCACTGTGGTGAAAAGAGAGCTGAACTGTAAGACAAAGGTCTCTGTTTACCAGTCAGCCTACGTTCCTACCCTCACCTATGGTCATGAACTCTGGGTAGTGACCGAAAGAATGAGATTGTGGATACAGGAGGTTGAAATGAATTTCCTCTGCCATTAGCTGGACTTTCCCGTAGAGATAGAGTGAGAAGTTCAGTAATCCAGGAGAGACTCAGAGTAGAACCGCTGCTCCTCCACATCAAGATGAGCCAGTTGAGGTGATTCAGGCATTTAGGAAGGATACTCCCTGGGCGCATCCCTAGGGAGGTGCTTTGGGCATGTTCGACTGCATGGGAGGAGACCCCGGGGAAGACCCAGGACCTGCTGGAGAGACTTCGTCTCTCGGTTGGCCTGGGAACGCCTTGGGGTCCTCCCAGAAGAGCTGGAAGAGGCTGTGGAGAGAGATGTCTGGACCTCCCTGGTCATGCTGCTGCCCCCGAGACCAGACTTCGGAATAAGCGGAAGATGATGGATGGATTAAGAAATAAAAACCCAAGTTGGTTTGCTTCTGTTTTATTTTGTTTATTTATTCATTTTTAATTCAAAAATTGAAACCATGACATGACGGGCACCGTTTTCTGACAAGTGTAACATTATCAGTATTCACGTTTCTTTTAAAGGAGCATCATGTGGGATTTTATGACATCTAGTGGCAAAGCTGTAAACTGCAACCAAGCCCTTATGTCATCCTCCCTTTTCAAACGCGCTGATTTAGGTTCACTGTTTGTGTTCTCTATTGTACAATAATGAAAAAAAAAACATGAGAGTAACATAGTAAATTCAGAGATCCACATACATGGTTCTAGAAAAAATAAAAACCGAAGTTGTGGATAGTGCGCTTGAAAATAAATCCCCAATATGCCATACAAATTGTACTTTACTATCATTGTGATAAACTTCCTTTTTGCGACAAACACAAAAGTTTTTATATTTATGTCTTTCCCCACATCTGTTTACATCGCAAGTGTTGACTCAAATGTTATCTTACTTTAGAATAAATCAAAAGCATTCTTTGTTTTATGAGTAAGGATCACAAAAATAATGAGAAAATCAACATAATAAATTGTATTGATAACAAAGAGGAGGCTGCAGTTTGCACTTGTAAGCTCTGCTAAAAGGGACTAGTTGGTTTCAGTCGGAGCTGGCTGTGCATGTTGTTGTTGTTGTTGTTGTAGTTATATGGCGGTGATTTACTCCTTTGACACAAGTGATGTGAAATTCACATAACTCCTCTGTTTCGGCATCACCAAAATGGCCTGTCCATTTTTCGTCTCATCTTTCGCAAGCTCCAAGAAGGCCTCGGCCACTTCAGACGTACTGTATCAAAAAGGGCATGAAAACACACAATACTGTATTAGTTGTAGTCATCAATGTGAAGATATTAAATGGTTTCTTTAAATATTTGTGGAACTCAGAATATAATACCATTTCTAAAGAAGTTGGGGCTTTGTGGGAAATGCAAATAAAAACAAAATGCAACGATTTGCAAATCTTATAGACCCAAATTTTATTTGCAGTGAAAAACAGTTTTAACTGTTGATAGCTTTACTATGAAATTGTAAAATTTTTAGAAAACAATAGGGTAATTTGTGACTGAATTGGCAACAAGTCAGTAAAAGGACTGGGTGTAAAAAGAGCCTTTTTATTGAAGCGGAATCTCTTGGAAGTAAAGACGGGCAGAGGTTTCCTAGTCTGTGAAAAACTGTCTAAAACAGTTTCTGAAGTGAATATTGTTCCTGAATGAAAATTTGGGAAAACTTTGAATATCCCCTCATCTACAGTTCTTATCCTTAAACATGTATGAATCTGGATCATTTATGTGCACAAAGGACAAGAATAAAAGTCCACAATGGAAACCAGTGGTTTTCAAGCCCACCCCTCAGGACGCACTGCATTAAAAACAGGGCTGACGATGATTTTCCACAAATCATTGTCTGTACACGGCGCAGTTCACCATGCCAACCACAAATATTGCTTAAAGCTGATTGAAATAAATCATCAGATGTGAACACCATACAGAAATGCAGTGATCTTCTCTGTGCTAAAGCTCATTTAAATGGACTGAGGCCAAATGGAAAACTGTTTTGTGGTCCGACAAATCAAAATCTGAAATACTTCTTAGGATATGCTGGTGAAGATTCTCAGTCATCCAGGACATGATAAATCAAAAAGGCGTTCAATTCAGGATCAACTGGACTTTATTTGTAACAGAAAACGTTTCGACTTCTGTCCAGAAGTCTTTTTCAATTCTGAATGGAAGCTGTGAGAACTTCTTAGGATGTACTCTACTAAAAGGTGAAGGATTACCCAACCTGTAATTAATTAGTGCACAGTTTGAAAGCCTCTCTGATGCCATACCATACCATACCATACCATATCATACCATGCCATGCCATACCACATCATACCATACCATATCATACCATACCATACCATGCCATGCCATACCATACCATACCATACCATACCACTCTATTTATAAAGCACTTAAAACAGCAGCAAGGCCAACCAAAGTGCTGTACAGCAAAAACAAAACAAGCAAAGGACACAGGATAAAATACATAGCTCCAAATAGGTAAATATAAAACCAAATGACTAACATTATAGAATATAGACAAGTTAAAATCAACTCACACATTGCCAAAAGCCAGGGAATAAAAGTGGGTTTTTAAACAAGACTTAAAAACAATAAGCGAAGGAGCCTGCTGACATGCAGTGGTAACTCATTCCACAGTTTTGAACCTGCAACAGAGAAGGCCCCATCACCTCTGAGCTTAAAATGAGTGCCTAGAACCAATAAAAACATCTGGCCTGCTGACCTCAGAGAGCGCTGTGGGACATATGGCTGCAGCAGATCAGAGAGATAGGAGGGGTCAGAACTGTTCAGAGATTTAAAAACATTCAAAAGGATTTTTAAAGGAATTCGAAAGTCAACTGGGAGCCAGTAAAGGGAGGCCAGAACTGGAGTATTGTTCTCTATTTTGCCTGTACCAGTTAAAAATTGGACTGCAGCATTTTGGACCAGTTATAATCGTGCAGTGGAGTCTGACTGATTCGTGCATTGAAGTAATCAAGCTTGTATGTTATGAAGGCCTTTATAAATGTCTCAAGGTTAATATTGGACAGTATGGGCTTCAGTTTGGACAGTCAATTCAACTGGTAATAAATTAAAAAACAGGGTTTAACAATCGTGTTTACATGACTGTTTGGTTTCACGTAAGTGTCCATGTTCATTGTTTCTCTAAGGGAGTAGAGAGGAAAGGTCGATACAGTGGTTCTTGATTGTGCCATTAGGTGGAAACAACATGACTTCTGTCTTCTTCTCTTTAAAATTTAAGAATTTTAAAGCATGGGTGTGGATTAGTGCGTATGGCTTGGGCAGCTTACACATCTGGAAAGGCACCATCAATTTCAGCAAGACAATGCTAAACCTCATAATGTATACAGTACAGTAATATTTACTGTTAAAACATAGATATGTTGACTGTTCCACTGTGAATATATATACTGTATAATATATTTACAAGATTTGGCAGATCATTGCGTTCTGTTTGTAGTTTGAATTGTACACAACATGCTACATTTTGGGGAATAGTTGTGCGTTATATAGTAAATCGTAGAGTAAATCATAGAGATATATAGTAAATCCTTCTGCACAACATACATTTTAAAATAATTGAGAAAACTAGGCTTGAACTAGCCTGGTTAAAACCAGACCCTTGTCCTTCACTTCGCTTCGGACTAGGATCTGGACTTTCTCCATTGCGAAACGATTCTTGCTGGAGGCGTGGCCTCTGCTGATGGCTGCTCCCCCCGTGGTCTGCTGAACTTGACTTCAGCTCCGCCTCGTGCTGAATTTTCTCTCGCTGCTGTTGCATATTCTGTGTTTATATGTTAATAAAATAAATAAATAAAACCATGGATCGCTGGTCCAACACACCAGAAGACCAGAAAATCTGATGGGACTCGGGCAGCAACGAACACGAGTTTAAGGCCCTGTTTACACGGACACTGTGTGGGGGAAACGGAACTTATGGGCATGTTAATTAGTTTAAAAGTTTTGCGTTGACACGGATCTGACACGGATCTGCTCGAATCTCCCCCCTCCCTCATGCCCCCCCCCCTTACACCCACTGCGCATGCGTGCTGCTGAACCTTCACCCACTGCGCATGCGTGCTGCCTCACTCTGCTGGCAGTCTGCTACTTTCTTTTGTG
>JBBPBX010035058.1:0-32265 GCA_038048925.1 Garcialebias charrua
AGCTTTTAACCAGCCAATAAAAACAGAGTTTTTAACCAGCCAATAAAAACAGAGTTTTTAACCAGCCAATAAAAACAGAGCTTCTTACTCCTCACGCTCCTAACCCACGCCCCCTCTCCCCGCCATCCCAGCCCCAGCGGCCGTGCAGGTTCTCGTTCAAAGGATTGCAAAGCGATGCAAAACTGTTTTGTATGTGACACAAATGTATTAAATTCCCATTCTTCATCCCTGATCTGGACTTTTCTTTTGTTTTTTTTTTGCCAAAAGTCAAGTGATCGCTTCCTCCTCCAATGACTCCACTGACTGAAATGAGGAAATTGATGAATTTGTCACGAGCGAATTAAACTCGGGTTCAACGTGGCTCCGCGAGGCTCAGCAGATTTCATGGTGTTCTGGTGTGCTGGACCAGCGCTCCATGTTTTTATTTTATTTTTTAGAACGTTTTATTAACATATAAACACAGAACTTCGCAGCGGTTGAGACAGGACATGTAGTGGAGGCGGAGCATTCAGAAACTGCAGCGAGAGCAAGGGGGAGCAGAGCCATATATGCAGGGACGTGCAGAGGGGGGGGCTATGGGGGCTTGAGCACCTGCCCCTTTTGCTCCTTGCCCCCAAGTGCCCTTAAATTAAAAAAAATTTTTTTTTTTTTTTTTTTTTTAAATTTCCTATTCCTAAGCCCTCCTCTGACACATAATAACATACTAAAATTATTTATTTTATTTTATTATTATTAATTTTGTATTTTGCAAGAAAAACAACATAATAAGCCCTCCGGTCACGTACCAACACTACATTCCCCACAATGCAACAGTGGTAGTAGGGGTGGGGCCAATCCGATCCGGAGTCGTGTCTCATGAACCCAGAGTAATAAGACCTGCCTCACATTCACATTAGGGTCAGTGGGGGAGCTGGCCCCCTTGGGGGCATTGCCGTTCGGGGGGCATGGCCCCACCCCTACTACTACTATTCAGCAAATCCCTTTCAGTTTGCAGCCAGCTACAGCGTGTGGACTGAGTGAGTAGCACTTTAGCTAACAACTAGCCAACTTTTCATCGTAACATGTCCGCTGTGTGGAAGTATTTTACACTAAACACCACAAGACAGCAATGTGCAATGTCTGCAGAGCCATAGCGCCACATTAAACTGCGGTCAACTTAATAATAATAATAATAATGAATTCAATTTATAACGCACTTTTCATTAATGAAAATCTCAAAGTGCTACACGGTGCAACAGAAATTAAATGTCAATAAAACAAGTAATAGAACAAGTAAAATCAATAACAATATCAACTAAGATCAAAAGTAGAATCAAAAACTTAGTTTTATGTTGGACATTCGAGCTCCGTGGCTTCAGCGGGATGCCACTCTCGCTGAACCGAAACAGGGAGACCGACCGTGGCCAGCTGCGGCCAGTCCGACCCGCTGTCTGACGTCTCGTAGGACGGACAGGCGGAGAGCGGGTGACCAAAATCAGAGCCCCCGCCCCGGATTGAACAAGAAAAACACACCGCTGAAGCCACGGAGCTCAAATGTTCACCGAGAAGTTGCTAAACTTCATCATAATTAATGACCAACAGCTATCAGCTGTAGAAAATGAAGGATTTCACAGCTTGATACTTGCAGCCAACAGTAAACAATCATAAATAAGCATATTAATTAAAAATCACAAGAAAACTGTGTTAAAAAAATGAAACATAAACAGCTACATTATAAAACAATGTACAATACTAAAAGCAGGAACATGTCTGTGTTGGTTTATGCCAAGAACTTAACAGATGTAAAGCTATTTAATATTTTATTTAATCCATTTATTCATTCATTTAAAAGAGACAAAATAAAACAAATTAATAAAAAAGAAAACATTGAATGAAAAGAGTGCAAAAAGAAGAAGAAAAAAAATCTTATATCACCCCCTTAAAATAAACATTGAACCAGTCCGGCCATTGGCTTGTAGCAAATTTGTTTTTTTGGTCCTCTATGTATTTGACTTTGACACCCCTGGCTTATGCAATAGGGAGCACATCGCCCGTCCAAAACCTATCATCTCTCCATAATGGATATATGTCCGATCTTCTAACTTCCTTTGCTGCATAATGTACATTGCATTAATTCTAGCGTTAGGTAAATGTATCTTGAAGGAAAATAGCACTTAAATAAAAGTCCAACAAGAATATTCATTTAGAATTAAAAATAACTCACCCTGAACTACCATAATAGATAAATGTAATAACCAATCAAGTTGCTCCTGTCCAATAAAAGCGTACAAATGAAGGGGAAAAACCTATCCAGACTTTAAGTAAGTTTAGGGTCTGGTTCGCAGAGTATGGAGTTAAATTTGTTTCACAATTAGTCAACGGAAAAAAAAACTAACCTCAGTTATGTAAAATAAAATTGTAATCAAAACTTTTGGAATTGTAATGATTTCATTTTTTTTAAAGCAAAAACTTTTGTTTAAAAAACATTTTTTTAAATTAAATAGCTAATTTTTCTCTCGTGAACTTAAAAAGTTATTTGCAAAACATAAACTTTTATTTGCACACATCAGAAATCTTTTGTTGCGATTTTAGGCTCTGCCCACGATGTCATGTGAGAATCGCAAGCAAAACTTTGAATGACAAACAAAACTTAGAATAGCAAGCAAAGATTTCTGGCATGCGCAAATAAGTTTGTTTTGCAAATAATTAGCAACATAATTGCAAAAAATGTCAATGACCTCACTGAGGTCATTGACATTTTTCGAGACATGACCAACAGAAAACTGCTGCTGCACAGTTGTTTTAAGAAGGGGCAGATATGATAAGATTTTTTTCTTCTTCTACTACCTTTCATTTTATATCTTGTTTTTTTCTTTCATGTGTTTGTAAATTGTCTTTGTGTTTTAAATCTGAAATGAATAAATATATTGTGCCCTTGTTTCTATTTTTAATAGTGTAATTCTGTAAAGACAAAATATATCTGGTGGTGTAGCTCTGATTTACATATCTTGCTAAATCGCAGGTTTGAATATTGCAATACTTTCCTATAACAAAGTAGACATGTAGAAAGAAATTACTAATAAAATATTTTACATATGGATAGTTGTATGTTCTATGTAGAGGTTTTCCTAAGCTTTGATAGTATATCTCACATTTTTGTAATTTATCATTGTTTATTTAACTCTGAAAGCTATGTGACTTTGTTAATATTCTGTCCTAAAATGCGGTTGGATGTGCCCCCCTTTTTTTTTGAGCACCTGCCCCTTTAGTGGGCTCTGCACGTCCCTGCATATATGGCTCTGAGTGGGGAGGGACCAGAATGCTTTGCCTGTTGAAAAATTTCCAAAGTGCTGCGATCTACAAAAACTGCAGAGTGCAGCTTTAACTACGTTTTCAAATGTTTATATCGACAGTAAACAGTCAGTATAGTCATTAATTTTTTTAATGTCAATTTAAATTTAAAAAATTAAAATTAATTTTTGTTTCAAGTTCTGTTGTGGTGACCTTCAGAAATATAGTTTCTAGTATGATTAATTTTCTTTTAAATTCTGATTCATTACAACATTTTGACTAGGAGGAAAATACTAAAAAATAAAATTAATTGTCACGATATATTACGGTTTACAACGGCTTGCCATACATAGCTGTTGCTAACTAACAGAGCTAGCTAACGTACGATTTAAAAATACAAATGATTCTCTCACCGTTTTGAAATTGCAACGCAAGTAATTGCCGCCGTCTCGTACATTATCTATTCTAGTAAATGTCCTGCTTTATCGGTTAAATGGCGTTTCATTTACGTACTGCGCAGCTTCCGACTGTGTTAACGTTTGCCTGATGAACACCCCCCAACAGCAGGGGGCGACATACTCAGAGACGAGCAAAGAAAATCCACCACAGGAAGTGCTTGTTTTAGGAAATGATTCGTTCTCCGTTCGTTTGTTGAAGTGTCGAACTCTCAAAACGGGGTCTGAATGTTGAAGCTGGCGTGAAAAGAACAGTCAGTCAAACTCTGTCCAACTCGGCGTGTTCTTCACGGACACTGGAAGACAAGCTGCAGGTTCGTGTCTCAGCTGAGTGAGTCTCGTGAGCGTTAGCCTTCGAAGCTAACTCGAAGCTAGTTAGAGAAGGCGAGTGTTCGCTGCTTTTCCACGGTAAATAAGCTTAATTTTAGTACTTGTGAGATTAAATGTATAGCCTAAAATATTAATTTGTGTTTCCTACACTAAAGTTAGACCTTTATAGATGAATAATCTGTGAAATGACACACATTTGTATAAAAGCATACTGTGACATTTCAAAAGCTTGTAAAAAAGACTTGTAAACAGATATAAAACGGTATTAAAAGCTATAAAATCCTTCACAACAAAGACTAAAAGACTGTGACTTTATTTCAGTGAGCACAACAAACAATGGGCTCCTCCAAGAAACGCAAGGAGAAGAGTCGCGACAAGGAAGCAGAGGAGCGCCGTCGCGAGCACAAGAAACATCGGCATAAGGAACGCGAGCGGGACAGAGACGCCCCGGAGCGAGATGGAGCTCGAGACAAACGGAAACGCTCCAGGTCCAGGGAAAAAAGCAGACGAGAGACTCGCAGCAAAGGCGAGAGAAGCGGCGGGGAGCCTCGCATCAAGAGGGAGCGAGTTGATCCTGGACGTGAGGACAGCAGCGCCCTGGTGCAGCCCCAGAGTGCCAGCGGAGACGCGTCTCTCAGCATCGAGGAGACGAACAAACTCAGGGCCAAGCTGGGTCTCAAGCCTCTGGACCTGAACGTGGACAAGAAAGAGCTCGGTACCAAAGAGGAGCCGATGGTGGCGGAAACCATCAACCCCGTCATCATCCAGCAGCAGAAGGAGATGAGGGAGAAGCTCGCAGCCATGAAAGAAAAACGCCTTCTCAATAAGAAACTGGGCAAAGTCAAAACGCTCGGCGAGGAGGACTGGTTGGACAGCACGACCGCCTGGATCGAAAGAAGCAGGAAGCTCGAAAAAGAAAGGGAGATGGCAGAGAAACGAGCCAAACTCCTGGAAGAGATGGATGAAGAGTTTGGCGTCAGCAGCCTGGTGGAAGAAGAGTTCACTCAGACTAAACTGGACTCTTATTCTTCTCGAGATCTCAAAGGCCTCAAAGTGCAGCACAAAGTCGAGTCCTTTACGGAGGGCCGCGTCACGATCCTGACCCTGCAAGACAAAGGTGTTCTTGAAGAGGAGGAAGACGTGCTGGTCAACGTGGAAATGATCGACAAGGAAAAAGCCGAGAAGAACGTGGAGTTAAAAAAGAAGAAGCCCGACTACAAGGCCTACGAAGAAGAGGAGAGCGTCGACGACATGGTCACGTTTAAATCCCGCTCTGTGCTGTCCAAGTACGACGAGGAGATCGAAGGTGAGAAGAAGAAGAGCTTCAGGTTGAGCTCGTGGGGCTTTGCTGATGGAGAGCGCGAGCGAGAGCTCCAGGTCATGAAAGAGACGCTCCGAAACCAGGCCCAGTCTCTGGAGATGCCCGCTCTGTCCATCGCTTCAGAGTACTACACCCCGCAGGAAGTGGTTGGCTTTAAAAAGACAAAGCGCCGCGTGAAGAAGATAAGGAAGAAGGGGAAGCAGCCGACAGTTGCGGACGAGCTCCCTGACGACACGCGCAGCTCTGACTTTGGCTCCAGGACGCGTGGTCATGGCCACAGACAGGTGGATGAAGACGACGACGACGACGGAGAAAACCCGTGGGGGGAGACGCGATGGCCTCATGAAATCCCACAAATGTCTGACGACGTAAGGACGGCAGAGATGGACATAAGCGACGAAGATGATGACGACTTTGAACCGCCTGAACCCACTGTGATGGAGGAAGACGAGGCAGAGCTGGAGCTGCAGAAACAGCTGGAGAAGCAGAGGAAGCTCCGACAAAAGCAGCTGCTCAAAGACTCCGGGGAGAAGGTGGCGCAACGGATCAGGGCGTTCGACGAAGGTGACCATGACGACGAGCACGAGAAGAAAAACAACATCGTCTTCAACGCCACCTCAGAGTTCTGCAGAACTCTGGGCGACATTCCAACGTATGGACTGTCGGGCAACAGGGAGGACCAAGAGGAGATTATGGACTTTGAACAGGAAGAAGAGAAGGAGGACGCCGTACATTCAGACTCTGAAACGGACGATAATATTGGCTGGAGCACGGTCAACCTGGACGAGGAGCAGACGCAGGCGGACTTCTCCACGGCCTCTGCCACCATTTTAGACGAAGAGCCCATCGTCAGCTCGGGCCTCGCAGCCGCTTTGCTGCTGTGCAAAAACAAAGGCCTCCTGGACACTCAGATGCAGAAGAGAGCTCGCGTTAAAGCGATAAAGGGCTCTCTGCCAAACGACAACTACTGCATCGAGGACAAGATGGGCTTCGACGACAAGTACAGCCGCCGGGAGGAGTACAGAGGCTTCACGCAGGAGTTCAAGGACAAGGACGGCTACAAGCCCGACGTCAAGATCGAGTACGTGGACGAGTCGGGGCGGAAACTCACCCCGAAAGAGGCTTTCAGACAGCTGTCGCATCGATTCCACGGAAAAGGCTCTGGAAAGATGAAGACTGAGAAGCGGATGAAAAAGCTGGAGGAAGAGGCGTTGCTGAAGAAGATGAGCAGCAGCGACACTCCTCTGGGGACGGTGGCTTTGCTTCAAGAGAAGCAGAAATCTCAGAAAACACCGTACATCGTGCTCAGTGGCAGTGGGAAGAGCATGAATGCAAACACCATCACTAAATAAATGCTGAGGAAAATGTGTTTTCTGTGTAGTATAGAAACAGACGTGCATGTACGTCTATCTTAGGGGAACTGGTAGTTTCTGTGTTGATTTGCTTTGATTTAAGAATTTGTCAATAAAATTTGTGCAGGTGTGAAACCAGTTGTCCTGTGAATTAAAAGTAAACTGATACAAATGAGTTGTTTTTAAGGTGATTTATGAGCTTTACGTGTTGATGTCAGTGTATAAATTTCACTTTGGAAAGAACGCTTTAAATTAGATTAAAAAAAAAATACTTAAGGCTCCTATAATTACATAGTTAGAATTTACCTAAAATTTAGTAAAGTATTAAACATCAATGTTAGAATGTTTTTCAAAATATGTATAAAGATAAAAAAAACTTTAAAGGCTACTGGTGCGTCCGTTTTGTTTTATGAAATGTGTTGCATGTAATTTGGATGGTAATTCTGTACTTTTTGTTTAACTATTAATATCAGTGCGATAAGGTTGTATCTCCTTATTTGGACAGAAAATAGAAAATAAAGTGTTTGAAGTCAACCTTGAGTTTCAAGAGTTTGAAGGCAACAAATATAGTTTAAATCACATCTTTTTTAAGTTTGATTTATTTATCCTTTAGTTCTGAATAAACACATTTCATCTGTGATTTTTTAAATTTTTACTATTTAATGGTTTGTGTGGACTTTAGTCACTTTTAAAATTAAATTACAATTTTGTCTCAGAATAACACGAACTATGGTCTTTACCATCTATATTTGTAAAGGGCTACAAAATGGAGCATGCAGCTCAGCTGATGCAAAAAATATAAATAAAAATAGGCTAAAAACGAGCTAGTTTATAAACAGTGCAAAGGCTATTTAAAATAAATATACACACACAACCATAATTATAATTGCTGACGTGAACAAAAGAGTACACAATGTTTGGATAGAAACAGCTTAAATACGTGGATTATGTAATTTTGCATGAATCAAAATAGAAAATTTCCTTTTTCAAGCTGGAATACTTTTCTACAAGGTTGCTTCTTTATTAGGCAGCATTTTATTTTTTTGCCTGGATAAAACAGCTGCAACTCCTGGGAGAAAAAAGCTTTGCTTGAAATGATCATACTTTCAATAACCAACTCTTATTAGCATGTAAAATTCGCTAAATTAATTTAACAACTTCATAATTATTTGTGCATCCGGTCATCTGCGGAACTATGTTTGGACGTTGAGGTGGGTCGGACCCCTATTCTGATGCACAACCTGTAGCATTAGCAGGGCAGCTAGCACTGAAGGTCCACCGTCGCTTGGAGCAGCAGGAAATGTTCGGTGACAGGTAAGTGGAGCTTGTCTAAATTATTATACATGGTCGATGTAACGACAGAAAGCTGTACCGGTGATGACGTCAACACAAGCCGACGTGTTAGCTTGTTTTCCGGCTTCCTGTCATCGTGAAGCTCGCTGCGAGCTTAGTGAACACTAAGTAGCTTTGATGTTTGGAGCTGGCATCTGCAGTACGAGTATCCAGCCGGTACTCGCTTTACACATGTAATAGTAACACCTGGTTTTGTTTACTACCATGTTTTCTCTGTGAAATAGTTTTTTTAAGTGATTCTTGGCTAACGGGAGTTCCTGTCAAAGCTTCTCAGTTCCTTGCTGTATGGTTGTGTTAAACTCAGATAAACTAGTGGCCATAAAATACTTCTTAAACCAGCTCTACATTAGTAATGTTACGTGAAGCACATCTACAGGTCCTTCTAAAAAAATTAGCATATTGTGATAAATGTCAGTATTTTCCATAATGCAATGATAAAAATGAAACGTTCATATATTTTAGATTCATTGCACACCAACTGAAATATTTCAGGTCTTTTATTGTTTTAATACTGATGATTTTGGCATACAGCTCATGAAAACCCAAAATTCACGTCTCAAAAAATTAGCATATCATGAAAAGGTTCTCTAAACGAGCTATTAACCTAATCATCTGAATCAACAAATTAACTCTAAACACCTGCAAAAGATTCCTGAGGCTTTTAAAAACTCCCAGCCTGGTTCATTACTCAAAACCGCAATCATGGGTAAGACTGCCGACCTGACTGCTGTCCAGAAGGCCATCATTGACACCCTCAAGCAAGAGGGTAAACAGACACATCCTGGACCTGGATTGTGGGCGGCCGTGGCGTAGTGGTAATGACAGTCGTCCCCCGATCGGAAGGTTGGAGGTTCGAATCCCGGTTCCCCACACCATGCGTCGTTGTGTCCCTGACATTTAACCCCGAGTTGCTCCCGGTAGGACTGGATGGCGCCTTGCATGGCAGTCTGCCGCTACCTATCTGCGCTATATGAATAAGCTCCATTTACCATTTACAGAAAGAAATTTCTGAACGAATAGGCTGTTTCCAGAGTGCTGTATCAAGGCACCTCAGTGGGAAGTCTGTGGTAAGGGAAAAGTGTGGCAGAAAACTCTGCACAACGAGAAGAGGTGACTGGACCCTGAGGAAGATTGTGGAGAAGGACCGATTCCACAGCCACCGTGCACAGGCGTGTGCAGGAAATGGGCTACAGGTGCTGCCTTCCCCAGGTCAAGCCACTTTTGAACCAGAAACAGCGGCAGAAGCACCTGACCTGGACTACAGAGAAGCAGCACTGGACTGTTGCTCAGTGGTCCAAAGTACTTTTTTCAGATGAAAGCAAAGTTTGCATGTCATTCAGAAATCAAGGTGCCAGAGTCTGGAGGAAGACTGGGGAGAAGGAAATGCCAGAAGTCCAGTGTCAAGTACCCACAGTCAGTGATGGTCTGGGGTGCCATGTCAGCTGCTGGTGTTGGTCCACTGTGTTTTATCAAGGGCAGGGTCAATGCAGCTAGCTATCAGGAGATTTTGGAGCACTTCATGCTTCCATCTGCTGAAAAGCTTTATGGAGATGAAGATTTCATTTTTCAGCACGACCTGGCACCTGCTCACAGTGCCAAAACCACTGGTAAATGGTTTACTGACCATGGTATTACTGTGCTCAATTGGCCTGCCAACTCTCCTGACCTGAACCCCATAGAGAATCTGTGGGATATTGTGAAGAGAAAGTTGAGAGACGCAAGACCCAACACTCTGGATGAGCTTAAGGCCGCTATCGAAGCATCCTGGGCCTCCATAACACCTCAGCAGTGCCACAGGCTGATTGCCTCCATGCCACGCCGCATTGAAGCAGTCATTTCTGCAAAAGGATTCCCGACCAAGTATTGAGTGCATCACTGAACATAATTATTTGAAGGTTGACTTTTTTTGTATTAAAAACACTTTTCTTTTATTGGTCGGTGAAATATGCTAAATTTTTTGAGACAGGAATTTTGGGTTTCCATGAGCTGTATGCCAAAATCACAGCAAAAATCATCAGTATTAAAACAATAAAAGACCTGAAATATTTCAGTTGTGTGCAATGAATCTAAAATATATGAAAGTTTCATTTTTATCATTGCATTATGGAAAATTACGGAGCCCCTAAAGGGTCATGGGGAGAGAAAATAAAAAACAGATTCCTGAGAAACTAAGTCAGGATCCCGACTTAGTTTCTCGGGATCCCGACTTAATTTCTCAGGATCCCGAGAAAGTTTCTCGGGATCCTGAGAAACTTGTTAGCTTGCGCGTAGCAT
This sequence comes from Garcialebias charrua, assembly GCA_038048925.1. Classification (NCBI taxonomy): domain Eukaryota; kingdom Metazoa; phylum Chordata; class Actinopteri; order Cyprinodontiformes; family Rivulidae; genus Garcialebias; species Garcialebias charrua. The sequence goes on from JBBPBX010035058.1 coordinate 10,356, forward strand.
CTAACAATTCGGTCAAAATCAACATTTTACAATTAGTTTTTAGTCGGGATGTGAATAACCACTTGAATCACGTTCTTTTAAGAGACAAATCGATGTGGTTAGACAGTTTAGATGGCTTTTATTAAGTTTTCTAAACTTTACAAAAATCTCAGTTTTTCTTGTGGGTTTAAATTGTACTTCGACTCTATGCAGCGCCTGGAAATGACGTCAAAAGTGGGCTGGTCGCAACGCATTGCGTCACCACTTTCGGCGAATCAGCGCTCGCCTTACAGACACGACTGTGTAACTGACAAATCACAGCTCTCGTTTCATCCAGCTTCTTGTTTCATCCAATCACAGCTCGTAAACAGACGTGATTGACACGTAGCTTTTATGTTAGCTTAGCACAGCAGAACACAACTTCACGGACTCTTTACAGCTCATAAACGCTCCACAACCATAGCAAAAATTTCTGGAATATGGCGGCACCACACAACACAAGCTAACTGAGCTTCCTCAGTAAGAACAGCAATTTTAAATCGTAGAAACACAACGGACATCGATCAGCTTCAAGCAACTTAGTTTCTCAGGATCCCGATAAACTTTCTCAGGATCCCGATAAACTTTCTCAGGATCCCGATAAACTTTCTCAGGATCCCGAGAAAGTTTCTCAGGATCCCGAGAAAGTTTCTCAGGATCCTGAGAAAGTTTAGCAGGATCCCGAGAAACTTTCTCAGGATCCCGAGAAACTTTTGCAGAATCCCGAGAAACTTTCGCAGGATCCCGAGAAAGTTTCTCAGGATCCCGAGAAAGTTTCGCAGGATCCCGAGAAACTTTCTCAGGATCCCGAGAAACTTTCTCAGGATCCCGAGAAAGTTTCGCAGGATCCCGACTTAGTTTCAAACTTTCTCAGGATCCCGAGAAAGTTTCTCAGGATCCTGAGAAAGTTTCTCAGGATCCTGCGAAAGTTTCTCGGGATTCTGCGAAAGTTTCTCGGGATCCTGAGAAAGTTTCTCGGGATCCTGCTAAACTTTCTCAGGATCCCGAGAAAGTTTCTCAGGATCCTGAGAAAGTTTCTCAGGATCCTGCGAAAGTTTCTCGGGATTCTGCAAAAGTTTCTCAGGATCCTGAGAAAGTTTCTCAGTATCCCAACTTAGTTTCTCAGGATTATTATTTTTTTATTTTCTCCCCATGACCCTTTAGGGGCTCCGTACAATGACCTTTATCACAATATGCAATTTTTTTTAGAAAGACATGTTTTTTTTTATTTTATTTTTATTTTTTTTATTGAACATTTTAGAACATACAGAACAAAAGGAACACAAATAACAAATGACAATCTCAAAATTACAATGATATATATAAACATGTACAAATATCTACTAACATACCTCCTAATCTAATGTAAACATTCTTAAATTAACATATCGACCATCATAACCGTAAATTTGGGTAATAGACTTGTTTGATAGATTGCAAATACAGTAATACAGTCCAAGTAAAATAAACAATAACATAATTATTTATCAAACATTCTACATAATTACTTAAAATAATTTGTCAGAGGGCTATATAATCTGAGCGAGGTGATCAAAGAGCTTTTTTGCTTGTGGTTTTTTAGCACAGTTTAAAGAAAGTTTTAACAACTGGAGTTCTTTTAGAAAGACATGTATTAGGATGACTCAGTTGGCTTCACAATATGTAGATAAAATAGCAGCAGTTTCAGTGTTTGACACTTTTCTAAACATTTCTTGTTAATAATGGGTTCAATTTTCGTTACGTTTACATGACTGCTCATCTAAAACAGAAAAAAAAAAGTCCTAATGCAGTTTTGTTGAGTCACTAAGTTGTATGGATAAACCGAACTTCTATCTTCCCTTTGAAATGGTGTTGATTTAAAAAGCAGATACTTTATATATTTTATGTGCCAAACCACTAAATAGTTCACTAAACCTTGATGATGTTCTGTCAATCCCCAGGGTTTAACATCAGTTGGTGAAAGCGCAGGCTGTTGAGATGTCGGAGCCCAAGCCTCCTACTCCTCCTTCTCCTCCTAGCCCTGGTGACACATACAAAGGATGGGTCTTTAAATGGACTAATTACATCAAGGGTTACCAGAGGCGATGGTTTGTTCTCAGCAACGGGTTGCTGTCTTACTACAGGTAAATTACTGTACAAGTATCCTACTGAAGTTATGACGTTGTATAGCCATTTTTTTTTATTTATCTTTAGTCTTTTTTTATCTTTATAGTCTTTATTGTATGTGATAAATTGCATTTCAAACAGCCGTGGCTGTAAGACATTCAGTCCAACCAACCAGTAGATAATAACAAATTTGATTATTTGAGATAACTGGTATCAAAAAGGTTAGGTTAAAAATTCAATTCCTGTTTTTTCTTTATATTTAAATGTAAGTTCTTTTGCTATTTTTTATAATGACACGTTGCATCTTGTATATTTTGCCACATAAAATGTCAGTTTTTAAAACTTCATATTTTTCCAACTGGCTTTTTTTTTTTTCCCCGTCTACCGTCAGAACTCAGGCAGAGATGGGTCACACGTGCAGAGGCACAATAAACTTGGCCACTGCCAACATTGCTGTGGAAGACTCGTGCAACTTTGTCATTTCCAACGGCGGGGCACAGACCTATCACCTGAAGGCCAGCTCTGAGGTCGAGCGCCAGCGATGGATCACTGCGCTGGAACTCGCCAAAGCAAAGGCGGTCCACATGCAGGCTGAATCTGGTGAGGCGGACGAGTGCGTTTGGAAATTGGAGGGTTTATTATTGGCACTCGCAGACGATACGGTGTTACTAAAACTGTCAGAAACAAAGTTTATAATATTTCAAGTTACTTATTCAGCATGTTATTTTTAACAGATGATTCTGGTGATGACTTCCCTGCAGACCCCCCTGTCTCGGGGCAGGGCGGAAGCTGTCGTAACTCTGAAATCCAATCCACATTGCGTACACTGAGCAACAAGGTGGAGGACCTTTCCACCTGCAACGATCTTATTGTCAAACATGGGTCTGCCCTCCAAAGGTACTGGCTATTCGAGGAATATTATCCAAGAAAGACAAAAATGCTGTTGGGAAGTACCGTATTTTTCGGAGTACTGTATAGGTCGCACCGGAGTATAGGTCACATTGTCCAATTATCACCAATAGATTGGAAAAATCCCTAGATAGGTCGCACCTACATTTAGCTCTGCTGTGAATGTCTGCCACAGGAGCGCACAGCAAGGCTTTTAAGAAGATTAACACTTAAAAACAATTATTTGTTTGATAAAAATTATAGCAAATATGTGTCTGAGCTGAACTTTTCCTTAAAGCTGCAGTCTGCAGTTCTGTAGTGCAGTCTGTAAGTTGTCTAAAAATATATTTTTAACATATTTCTTCACTCTGTCACTATCTCCTGACAGACTGATGTTAGACAAAGTAATCTCTGAAAAAAACTATAGTCCCCTTGCTTCTCCAGGTGGTAAATAAGAATTTCTAAAAAGCCACAGTGACCCGCCGTTAACCAGCCAATAAAAACAGAGCTTCTCACTTCTCACGCTCCTAACCCACGCCCCCGCCTGTCCCAGCCCCAGCGGCCGCGCAGGTTCTCGTTGAAATAATTGCAAAGCGATGCAAAACTGTTTTGTATGTGACACAAATGTATTAAATTCCCCTTCTTCATCCCTGATCTGGACTTTTCTTTTGTTTTTTTGCCAAAAGTCAAGTGATCGCTTCATCCTCCGCAGCTGAGTCCATGAATGAATTGAGGAAATGGATGAATTTGTCACGAGCGAATTAAACTCGGGTTCAACGTGGCTGCACGAGGCTCAGCAGATTTCCTGGTGTTCTGGTGTGCTGGACCAGCGCTCCCTGTTTTTATTTTATTTTTTAGAACGTTTTATTAACATATAATCACAGAACTTCGCAGCTGCTGAGAGGAAATGTAGTGGAGGCGGAGCATTCGGAAGCAGAGCTGAATTTCACCGACGGCAAGAGCGAGCTGAGCCATATATGGCTCTGAGTGGGGAGGGACCAGAAACGTGTCTCTGTTCAAATTTTTCCTAAGTGCTACGTTCTACCAAAAACTGCAGACTGAACCTTTAATAAATGAACGTAATTGTGAAATGAGCTGGATTTTAAAATTTGTTTCGCCGAAAGTGATAAAAAGCCATATATAGGTCGCAGGCCATGAAAAAATGATTAAAAAAGGTGCGACCTATACTCCGAAAAATACGGTATTTACTTCCTTGTTTTTTATTTGTTTTTTTGAGTTGCTTTGTTTTGTAAACACAGGTCTTTGTCAGAACTGGAAGGTCTGCGCGTTGGCGTCGGGGACATGGGGGATAAGATCAGACAAGTCGCAGAGAGAGCCACGCTTTTTCGAATTACCTCTAACGCCATGATTAATGTACGGTAAATGTTGGTGGAGAGGGAAAAGCACATGATCGTGTCATTTTTTTAAAAGATGTCGCTCTTGTGTTTTTCAAGGCTTGTAGAGACTTCCTCTCCATGGCCCAGAGTCACGGTAAGCGCTGGCAAAAGGCCCTACAGACCGAAAGAGAGCAGAGGGTTCGTCTGGAGGATACCCTGGAACAGCTCGCCAAGCAGCACAACCATTTGGAAAGAGCTTTCAGAGGAGCCACGGTCCTCCCCCCTTCATTCAGTAACCTCACCTTAGTGAACAAAGGTAAGGCTCTTTATCAACCGTTTGTCTGCCATGTGTCCACCAATCAGATGTGAGCATCCAAGTCCTGGAATGTATTTTTCTTCTGTCCGTCATTATTTAAGGTGGTGTTTCAGGAAAAGGGGATGCCAGCGATGAGGATGATGACAATGAGTTCTTCGATGCGATGGAAGACCCAGCAGAATTCATTACTGTTCCCGCTGATCCCAAATTTCATAGGTTGATATAAAACTTTTTCATATCATCTGTTTTTTTGTTGTTTGTTTCAAACATGATGGTGTCCTTTTTTTCCTGTTAATTAGGAGATCTGGCAGCAATGTCAGTGGGATTAGCACTGAAGCTGGAATGGATGATCAGTCGGTAAATTTGGTCATGTTCATTTTAGGATTTAGTTTTTATTATGGCCATGTTACCTTTTATTGATGATTTTCTTTTCTTTTTTTCCCCCATTAGCTCGATGAACTGTCTCTGACATCCAATTCAGAGTCTCCACAGTCTCTTGAGCTGGAGCCTGTTAGACAGAGACGAACTCGTATCCCAGACAAACCCAACTATTATCTCAACTTGTGGAGCATCATGAAGAACTGTATTGGAAAAGAGCTCTCAAAGATACCAATGCCTGTAAGAAAACTGTCCCCATCCTGATACCCCAGTTGTTGTTCTTTGTTTTTGTTTGCTTTAAATCAATTGATCAGACATTTTATTTATTATTTTATTTATTTCATTTTGAACCGTTACATTTTTTTATACAATACCATAAACAAATAAAAATGTCAATATTTTCCACCAAAATATTCTGGAAACAAAACAAAAATGTTCAAAAAATGAAACCTCTTTCTGTTCTGTTTTTATTTTCAGGTAAATTTCAACGAGCCCCTGTCCATGCTGCAGCGACTGTCGGAAGATCTGGAGTACTATGAGCTCCTGGATAAGGCAGCGAAGTGTCACAGCTCTTTAGAGCAGATGTGTTACGTGGCAGCTTTCACAGTATCCTCCTACTCCACCACTGTCCACCGCACAGGGAAGCCATTCAATCCTCTGCTTGCAGAAACATTTGAGCTCGATCGCCTGAGGGAGTGCAGTTACCGCTCGCTGTGCGAACAGGTATTCCGGGGGGTGGCAGCTCTTTTTACACAACAGTTTTTACAGACTTTAGCTCCCTACGCAGCATGACGTCAGAGTTTTCAATGCCAACGAAGGAAAAAGTGCAGTAATGTTTTTGCTTGTGTGCATGTGTACGTTTGAGTGTTAGCAAAATATCTCAAAAGCCACTGGACAGTTGTAGCTGATTTAAAATATCCTCTCCATCTAAGACACGGTTCAGTCAAACTTGAGGGTTGTCAGCTGAGAGCCATTCCCAACACATACGCTCAGGATTAACTGATCTCACAAGATTTCATTTTCAAACTTTGCATTTTACTATTGAAGTCAATTATGTCTGTTAGCGAAATATCTCACAAACCACTGCACAAATTTCTTTGACATTAGTAGCAATCACTGAATGTACATGTACACTGATTATATGTGGAGTCAGTCCAATTCAACATGGACTTTACAACCAGCAGTCGTTAAATGGCTGAAATGTTCTTTAGAACTTTGTGCAGCCAAAGTGCACTAATGTGACATCAAAAGGAAAACGTTCAGCTACACCTTCGGCTGCTGTGCCAGGAGCTCAAACATGTGGTGCCATGTGATGGTGGCTGACCACCTTCTTCTGGCTCTTTATTTTATTTGTCTCTCTCTGATAGTGACTCAGAACAACCTGAAGAAACATCACGTTCTTCCCTGCTGCCTTTGTTAACCATTGTAGCCACGCTCTCCTCTTTGTCATCACTTCCGGTTACTGCGTATGCACCGTTTTAGTTACATCTGTGACCGTTTATCTCAACAACTGTTTATTTTTCTTATTTATTAAATTTATTCATTTTAAAATTTAACACAAAAAACAATCACAAATGAGACTATACAATATTAAGAAATAAAATGAAGGGTGGCAGAATGAAGAGAAAATCGTATTATATGTCTCCTTTTACTAACAGTCAATTCAAACAAAAATTCATCAACAAATAACATAATAAAAATAACTCATAATCGTAATCATCAAATTACAAAATAACACAAAAAAAAACAATTTATATTTATACACAAACCAATTCCCTGAATGGAGGTTGACCGACCCCTCGAACTGGTTCTGTATTTAGGTTTAACAAAAATGTCTTCTCCCTTTAGATTATAACAGTTTGACGTTTAACAAAAAGTATTTGGATATTAAATGGTAATTCTTCTTTATGAGCTCTATACATGACTGACAGAATATTGTAATCCACCAAGTCACTGAATTTTAACAACTTCAATTGGTGAAACAGTGTGCTAAATGGGTGACAATAACTTTTTCTGGTAATTATTCTTATAGCTCTTTTCTGTAAAAAAAAAACAGGTTCCGTGAAAGTTTTACATGCTTTACCCCAGACGTCAATACAATAAATCATGTGTGGAACAACAATTGTGTTGCACAACAAGTACAGAGCTTTATCATTTAACAGATTCCTGACTTTGTACAGAACGGCAATAGATCTCGCCATCTTTGTCTTTACTGAATTTATGTGATGTTTCCACGTCAGTTTGTCGTCAATGATGAGACCCAGAAATTTCACTTCACTAACACAACACCATCAGTCATAAATGGAATATCAACAGTTTTTTTTTTTACCAAATATCATATATTTAGTTTTATCTAAATTAAATGACAATTTATTTAGATTAAACCAATTTTGTATTTTTGCTAATTCTATCTTCATAAACTCAAAGATCTGTGTAATATCATGACCAAAACAAAAAAAAGTTGTATCATCAGCAAAAAGGATACATTTGAGAAGTACTGACACCTTGACCAAGTCATTAACATACAGAATAAATAACTTAGGTCCAATGATGGAGCCCTGAGGGACTCCACATGTAATATTATAGAGGTTGGATCTTGCATCATTTATTTGTACAAATTGTTTCCTGTTACTGAGCTAGCTAGTTACCCACTGCAATGCTGGTCCTCTCACACCATAATTACTCAATTTGTCGATGAGAATGATATGATCCACAGTATCATCTCAGTGGCTTAAATTTTGTTTTACATAATATTATCTGTACAAGAATGCATTCATATTTATCATGGAAATTTGATGTCACGGGTACTTCAGCTCAGATGATACGCTCATAATCGCACATTAAAAATCCATATATTGAATGTTCCACCTTTTCTGCTTCTTCTCAGGTGAGTCACCACCCACCTGCTGCAGCACACCACGCCTTCTCTGAAAAGGGCTGGACCCTTAGACAAGAGATTACACTGGCCAGCAAGTTCAGAGGGAAATATCTTTCTATTATGCCCCTGGGTAAGTATGCACGTGTGTGCTGAGAGACTAATACAGAGAAGCTTCTGCTGCTGTTCAAGTAGTGATTGTTGCTTCAAGTCTGCTTGTAGCCAGTACACATTGTTTTAAAGTAGTTCCTGTGCAGAATATGAGAGAAGCTTTGGCTGAGTCCGTTTCAGTGTTTTTGTTCTGTCACCAGGCTCTATCCAGTGTATGTTCGATAAAAGCAACAATCACTACTCCTGGAAAAAAGTTACCACAACCGTCCACAACATTATTGTTGGGAAGTTGTGGATTGATCAGGTAAAGCTGATGCATGTTAATAAAATTTAAAATCCTCTTTCAGCCTAATATAATACGTACATAACGTAGACACATTTAGACATTTTTTTATTTGTGTTAGCATCAGTCCCATGTCTGATTTGTAGTTTAGGTTTAATAATATTTTTATGCTTTGTCTCAGTCGGGTGAAATAGATGTGGTGAACCACAAAACTGGAGATCGTTGCCACCTCAAGTTTGCCCCCTACAGTTACTTCTCCAGAGATGTACCACGAAAGGTAGTCGTCCAAGTTTGGATTGATCAGTTGCATGGCTCTGCCTTTTTGTGTTTTGATTTCAGAAGATTTACTACAAATAGAGTACAGTAGTTTGGTAATCTGTAAAGTTATCCATCCATTTTCTTCTGCTTATCCGGGGTCGGGTCACGGGGGTAGTAGTCTGGAGGCCCAGACTTCCCTCTCCCCAGCCACTTGGAGCAGCTCCTCTGGGGGAATCCCAAGGCGTTCCCAGGCCAGCCGAGAAACATAGTCCCTCCAGCGTGTCCTGGGTCTTCCTCTGGGTCTCCTCCCGGTGGGACATGCCCGGAACACCTCACCAGGGAGGCGTCCAGGAGGCATCCTAACCAGATGCCCGAGCCACCTCAACTGGCTCCTCTCGATGTGGAGAAGCAGCGGCTCTACTCCGAGTCCCTCCCGGATGACTGAGCTTCTCACCCTATCTCTAAGGGAGAGTCCAGACACCCTGCGGAGAAAACTCATTTCAGCCGCTTGTATCCGAGATCTTGTTCTTTCGGTCACAACCCAAAGCTCATGACCATAGATGAGGGTGGGAACGTAGATCGATCGGTAAATTGAGAGCTTTGCCTTTTGACTCAGCTCTCTCTTCACCACGACAGACCGGTACAGCGCCCGCTTCACTGCGGACGCTGCACCTATCCGCCTATCGATCTCACGCTCCAGTTTTCCCTCATTCGTGAACAAGACCCCGAGATACTTAAACTCCTCCACTTGGGGCAGGACCTCCTCCCCGACCCGGAGAGGGCATGCTACCCTTTTCCGGCTCAAGACCATGGCCTCGGATTTGGAGGAACTGATCCTCATCCCGGCCGCATCACATTCAGCTGCAAACCGCTCCAGCGAAAGCTGTAGATCACGACCTGATGAAGCCAATAGGACCACATCATCTGCAAAAAACAGAGAAGCGATTCTAAGGCCACCAAAACGGATCCTCTCAACACCTTGGCTGCGCCTAGAAATTCTGTCCATAAAAGTTATGAACAGAATCGGTGACAAAGGGCAACCTTGGCGGAGTCCAACTCTCACTGGAAACGAGCCTGACTTACTGCCGGCAATGCGGACCAAGCTCTGACACCGGTCGTACAGGGACCTAACAGCCCATATCAAAGGGCCTGGTACCCCATACTCCCGGAGTACCCCCCACAGAGTTACCCAAGGGACGCGATCGAACGCCTTCTCCAAGTCCACAAAGCACATGTAAACTGGTTGTGTAAACTCACACACACCCTCCAGTAAAACTGTTCCAGTGGTCCAGAACAAAAACCACACTGTTCCTCCTGAATCCGAGGTTCCACTATCCGATGGACCCTCCTCTCCAGAACCCCTGAATAGACCTTACCAGGGAGGCTGAAGAGCGTGATCCTCCTGTAGATGGAACACACTCTACGATCTGTAAGATTATGAAGAAGACATTCTTGAGACGTGTTCCAGTTGTTTTTTTAAGTGTTTTTTCAGCTTGTTTTCTTTCTATTTTTAGTTTTAGAACAATTCATTTTGTTTATAAGACGTTCAGTTACAGTCTGAAAGTTTTGTTGAATGTCTCTTCCTCCAGTAACAAAGTATTTCTAATATAAGTAGGATTGTGCCACAGTTAAGTCTCTTTCCATCCAGACTATAACTAACTCGCATAACTAATAGAAATTAGGTGGTATTTTTACTGAAACTCGTGTGCTCCCCCCAGGTAACCGGAGTAGTAACAGATAAGGATGGGAAGGCCCACTATGTGCTGTCCGGAACATGGGATGAGAAGATGGAGTTTTCCAGAATAATGCAAAGCACCAAAGGCGAGAACGGCACTGAAGGCAGACAAAAAACTGTTTACCAGACCCTCAAACCGAAAGAAATCTGGAGGAAGAACCCTTTACCGTAAGGATTTGTAAAAAATAAAAGTTAATGTGGACATTGTTTAAAATACAGTGCCTAAGTTCTATTTCTTGGTGATGAAATTGCAGAGAGGGAGCAGAGAATATGTACTACTTCTCCTCGCTTGCCTTGACACTTAATGAGCCTGAAGAGGGAGTGGCGCTGACGGACAGCCGGCGGCGCCCTGATCAGCGGTTTATGGAGGAAGGTCGCTGGGACGAAGCTAATGCAGAGAAACAGAGGCTGGAAGAAAAGCAGCGCTCTACTCGCCGAGAAAGAGAAAGGGAAGCTGTGAAAGCTGTCAACTCACCCGAGGAGGGTAAAGAATAAAATTAATGCATTTTTATGTATTTATTAACCACATGTTTATATCCACTGTTTCTCACCCAGTTAATATTTTAGTCCTCTGTGTTTTGATGTTTGGGCCTACTCAAACTAATGTTGTTTGAAAAGTAACAACTCTTTTAGCGCTTTCCACACTTCAAATAACAACATGGGGACTCATGCACCTTTCGCATCCTTATAATTTATTGATCTATTGTTACTACCTGGGGCAAACACAATTGCCAGGTTGTAATTAAATGCAGGTGTTTCCACATTTCCACTCGGCTTTGGCTGAGTGGTTAGAGCAGTCGTCCTCCAATGTAAGAGTTGGGGGTTTGAATCCACCAGCAGTCACCTGCCAAAGTGTCCCTGGGCAAGACACTGAACCCCTCATTGCCGCTGATGTGTGTCCCATCAGTGTTGAATATGATAAAACACTGATTAGTCTCTTTAGAATGATTTGTTCAATTAGCTTTGTACTGACCTAGTAGAGTGCTGTGTAAATGGGTAAACAGATTGTGTTGTAAAGTGCTTTGAGTGTCTTGATAAGATTGAAAGGTGCTATGTACACTGCTTGGCCAAAGAAAAAAGGCCACACACTAATATTTTGTTGGACCGCCTTTAGCTTGAATTACATCATGCATTCTCTGTGGCATTGTTTCATTAAGCTTCTACAATGTCACAAGATCTATTTCCATCCAGTGTTGCATTAATTTTTCCCCAAGATCTTGCATTGATGATGAGGCACTAGGCATGATGGGTGCATCCCTTCACCTGCCTCTCTTCTTACCCTGATAAGCCCATTAGTCTGGAACAGAGTCAATCTGGACTTATCAGACCACATGACCTTCTTCCATTGCTCCAGAGTCCAATCTTTATGCTTTCACCAAACATTTAAGTGATCGACGATCACGATCGTTCAGGATTTTTTACCGGCCACATTTCTTCCTCGAAGACGATGGGTCCCTACTACCTTCCAGATTTTAATAATGGGTTGGACAGTTCTTAACCCAATTTTAGTAGTTTCTGCAATCTCCTTAGATGTTTTCTCTGCTTGATAACATGTCAATGATTTGACCCTTCTCAAACAGACTGACATCTTTTCCACGATCACGCAATGTTTCTTTCAACATGGTTGTTTAAGAAATGAGAAGCAACTCATTGCACCAGTTGGGGTTAAATAACTTGTTGCCAGAATAAAGATAATATCCCATGCAGTAATTATCCAATAGGAGGCTCATACCTACTGTATTTGCTTAGTTAAATCCAGGTGGCGACTTTTTTTGGCCAGGCAGTGTATGATATTATATTCAGAGTCTCTCTTGTAAATGAGTCCCCAAGGCTCAATGGGATTAACCTGTATAAATAAAGGTTGAATGAAAGAATATGCCTTGCTATACCTGGACACTAATTTACACACATTTAGCCGTTGTGCAACCATGCACACACAAAACTTACGACAGCAGTTCTAACACTATAGACAGAAGGGAGCAAAATGTATTCTATTCTGAAATTTTGTTTTGTTGGTATTCACAGAGTTGTTTTATTTTTGTATATTTAACCTTTATTTATACATGTTGTCTCATTGAGTCACGAGGAGCAGATGGTGGGGGTTAAGGGCCTTGCTCAAGGGCTTGCTCAAGGGCTCAGAGTTGAGTTGATGTGTGTTGTGTGTCCCCAGCAACTCTGGAAATCAGGGAAAAACTGGAAAATGACTTTCACATTTTCCAGAAAGGGAAAACTTAGGAATTCAAACACTGACCTGCTTATTAAAATATGATCTTATTGAGATGTGAACATGTATTAATGCTAGTATTCTAGTGTCAGTGAGTCCATGATCTGCTTCTATTGTGTGCCAGTTTGTAACCACTTTCAACGCTCAAGCCTTAAATCACTCACTGCTACATTAAGTCCTTTACCCTCCACCTAAGCTACTCAGTCCTGGGTGTTTTCAAAGCCAGCACAGACCATGTCATGTGTAACTGGGTGCCATGGGGTGCAGTGTCACTGGATCCCTCATGTGTTTTTGAGTCCTCAAGATTTTTCATGTCAATTAGTTGCATCTAATCTTCAGTCCTTTTAATTCATTTAAACTCTGATTTTAGAATGATAAACTTTTAGTTTGACAACCTTTTGTGTATAATTTCAATGTGTCTTCTTATAATAATCTTGCATACATTTTCCCAACCCTTTATCCACATTTGTTCCATGTAGCCGATGCACAGGAGACTGGCGCCACCGCAAGTGAGGCTTCTGATGAAAGCAAGTATCAATTCAAATTAGAAAAGTACCGTACTCTAAAAGTGCTTTGTGTGGCAGTTTTACACAGAAGTTGATCAAAAGTCGCTTTAAATTGTGTATCCATGAGGCGTGGGTAAATTTTTGTGTCATTTTTAAAGACGAAAGATGAATGTGTTTACAAACGGAACACTAAAATCTCTTACTGTTTGTTTGAAGCAATTCATTTAAAGTCGGGCAGAAAATGTAGTTGTACAATGTGGTGTACATTCCACGCAACACATGGCACTTTTAAAACCTGCACAGCAACGTTGTGTGAATTGAAGTGGACTGACTGTTGCCTGTTTTTTTGCTGGGGTTTGCTCAGCTGACACAGAGGACCCCCCTCATACCCCTGTTGCATGCAAGTATCCTCATTTTTCACTCAATGTTCTCAGTAATAATAAGATCTCCCAGAAAGTCATCCTTTACCTTTGTAGCCCCTTATGGATCATCAGTCCCATCATACCTAATCAAGTGTTACAGGGGTTCTCAAACCTTTTGGGTTCAGGGACCCCTTACAGAGGATGACAAGTTTCAGGGACCCCCTCATAACCCTCATGTTTATTAAATAATTTTCTTCATTTTGTCTCTTTAATGCAATAGAAATATTTGTGTAACATAAATACTTACGACCTGTTCTTTCGTAGTGTTAACACTATTTTTATACTTTTAAACATGGGGTATTATTCATTCAAGACACAACAAAGTTTTTAATTCAAACTTCCAAAAATTACAGTTTTGATCAAATTAACAGAATCAAAAACCACTTTAAAACTTTACCTATACCTCGTTTATCGCTGAGGTTCGGTTCCCAGCCCCCCCATGATAAGTGGGAAAACAGCAAATTAGGGATAGTAGTAGTTAATTTTATTATTTATAGATACTGTAACCCTTCCCACACTCTTGCAATGGGCCTAACAATTTTCTAAACACTTAAGCCTTTTAAAAAATATTAATTTTCAATGGGTACTCACCAGAGAAGATGAAGATGAAGAATTACAGGGTAGCTGTCAGGTGATGAAGATGAGATGAAGCCAGGTGCTTTGGCTTCGTCCTTCATAATAAAAGTGTGAGATGGCATCCTTTTCCAGAACAGGCCCGTTTCATCCAAGTTTAAAACTTGTTCAGACCTGTAGACCCGGCTCGGTGATCAGATCTTTGAATGTTGTGTTAACAAACTCCTCAGCTCCTGCTGTATCAGCGGACGTAGCCTCTCCGTGTAGAGAAACACTTTTTAATCAACATCGTTTTTTTATTTTTTATTTGTCGAACCATCCCCTGCTGGCACTAAAGCAGTTGGTTCGGTGGTCGAACCAGTTGGTCGAAGGGCCAGCTTTGGGTTCGCTGGTGTTTGAATCAAAAGTTGTTTTTTCTGCAATCATTAATCCATGTGATCAATGCAGCTTCCATCTTAACAACTGGGCTGTAAAGGCAGCCATCATCTGCGTAGGAAGTTACAGCACAGCATTGACGCTGAGTGAAAGAAAACTACAAAATGGCGGCTGTTGTCCAAATTATTTATTTTTTAGTCATTAACTTTTTCACAACCACATGAGTACAGTACAGTGATGTTACTGTACAGTCCACAGTCGTATATCTTGTACAATTATTACAATTTTTGTTCAAAATATGGACTGTACGTCCACAAACCGCGATAGAGCGAGTCCTCGATAGTCGAACCATGAAGTAGCGAGGGACTACTGTATCGCCATTTCTTCAAATTATTACAGAAAACTACATAAAACTGAACAGAATCTCAACAGCAGTAGTCATACCAAGTAACAGGACTTAATTTATGAACTGACCAATGCTGAAACACAAATGGAGTGGGGTGGGGGGGGTGAAACTTTGAATAAGTAATGTGATTTCCTGCATTTTGGTTATTAAACATCTATGTGCTTGTTATGTATGTATGTGTATATATATATATATATATATTAGTCAGAGTACTTTTTATTAACATTGCACAAGTTTTCACCAGTACAGCGTGAATATGTACGCACAGTCATCCGGAAGGGGGCGAGTGTGTGAAGCTGCTGCTACAGACCACATGAGACATCATATCACATTATGTTCTTCAGCGCGGCCTCTCCCATCCATATCGGGATGAAGGTCAAAGGTGTGAAAACAAGGAAAGAACCATGAGGGTCACAGCGTTGGTATTAAAAAAAGATGTATCACATTTTGTCTTTCAAGACACCATATGAGACAGAAAAAACTATACCAGAAGCACATTTAAGACAATCACATGTTGCATTTTGAGACTGAGGCAGTGAGACTTCTGTCCATGAGACATTCCAGATAGCAAACAGTTCTGAGGTGAAACCAGCCGGCCTCCGATAACGCTCATAGAAAAGTTCTCCGGGGGAGGGGGGGTGTAGCGATAGTGCAGCTGTTTGCCTCAGAAAACACGTCTCAGGAGAAATTTGACATCCAGCCTTTTTCCAAGGCTGTTTAGGGTAAAGTCAGATAAGGATTACAAATATTTTTCACTTCAGGCAGACAGTATAATTCCTTCAGCCTTGAGTCTTTCTGGGCAACTCTGATAAAATAATAATAATAATAATTAATTCAATTTATAACGCACTTTTCATTACTGAAAATCTCAAAGTGCTACACATATATTGAATGCTACACACATTCATAAACCGGTGGCGGCAGACTACCATGAAAGGTGCTTTCCAGTCCTACCGGGAGCAACTCAGGGTTAAGTGTCTTGCCCAAGGACACAACGACAGGATTTGGTCCAATTCTGGACTTTTTCCTCTGATCCAGTTATGGCCCTTAGATGTTGACCACCAGCGTCCAGAGTCCCAATCCGAGCGGATGATCTGCGATCCTCAGAGATCGTGTTCACCTTCCGGATTAGCTCTTAAACAGCTGATTTCCGAGGTCACAGCGCAGATCAGATCGGGTGTTCCAACATTAGGTTCTGCTGAAACTCTCCCTCATTTGCCGATAGGCCAGTGCTCCACAAAACACCAAAAAAGCAAAGCGCCGCCATCGTAATTAGGGGTGCACCGATTTCAATTTTCTGGCCGATCACCGATTACCGATTTTTAGAAAGTCTGACCTGCCGATTCCGATTTTGGCCGATACCGATTTTCAGGTGTTAAAAGGTCAAAATGCACCCTAAATTTTCAGGATTTTCCAACCTTTGCTGAGGCAGATAAAATCGGTAGATAAAATCGGCTTCTCGTTTAAAGATCGGCCGATCACCGATCTCCCCAAATTAAGGAAATCGGAGCCGATCGATCGGCCGGCCGATTTATCGGTGCATCCCTAATCGTAATCCAATTTAATCCAGATTCTTCACATTCCCTCAGAGCACACAGAGAGCGAGACGTCACCATTCCATCAAATCCATGGCGTATCCTCTCGTTTCGTCTGCGGGGATGGGCCGGCTCCCCCGTGCCTTGCCTTTTGTTGAAATCTTTCAGTAGAGTTGAATTCCCATACCACCCAATTCATCTTAATCTTCGTTCGAGGTGCTTTCATGAGAAGCTGCAGACAAGACAAAAAGCAGCGGCAGCAGGGGGGGGGAGGGGGGGAGGAGAGGAGAAAAGGCGACTGCCTCCTTCAGAAGCCAGAACAGAAAGATGGGCATACAGTATATATAATAATATAATATAGTTTATTTTTATCTTGTTTTAATTTTTTTGAGGACCCCCAAGAACTGGCTCGTGGACCCATGGGGGTCCGGTGACCCCAGTTTGAGAACCACTGTTCTAACACATATAATAAAAAGATTGCCTCTTCCAGTATTTTAGTAAAGCCTCAATTAGAACACGTGTTCAACTTTAATCATTCCCGGTTATTTCTTCTTATACTTTTCATAACTTGATTTTGTTTTAGTGGAAGGCCAAGAAGGTCCTTACGGAGTTCCAAACAAAAGCAAGTAACAGCCCTGCTCAACAATGTCAGACGTTTATTAGAAATATTTTTAGAGCAACTTTAAATCCCTGTAGAATCAATAACTAGTGCTGAATGTCCAGAGTAGCATGCTTTGGTTTAGTTCATGAGTACGGCACCTGTGTGTGTGAGTGTGTGTGTTAAATCTTCTGTTTATTGTGTTGTCCAATAATCTGTATTTTGTCTGAATCAGACACATCTGAAGACCAAACTGACCAAAAACATCCAATATTGACAGCACATCATTTAATTTATACAAGCATAGCTCTCTGTCAAGCTTCCTCTTAATAAAAAAATTTAAAAAAAATCTGTTCTCTCTCTTTTAGGTGCCCATCCAGACAACTATCAAGCCCTGTGGTTCGAGAAGATACACGACCCTGTCTCTGGAGAGACGCTGCATGTCTACAAGGGGGGTTACTGGGAGGCAAAGAAACAAGGGAGCTGGGAAATGTGCCCAGACATCTTCTGACCCCCGCAGAGCTGGTGTTAATGTTGAGCAGGCTCTTCCCTGCGTCAAATCTAGTGATGAATGAAGCTTCACAAAAACTCTATGAGCACTCCTTCCTGCTGGATCAGGGTTACCTGGAATTCACCTGTAGAGTAGGTTTCTGTGTGTGTGGTCACATTTCAGCTGGTAAGTGTCCAGAGCTCCTTCTTACTGCCTCTCAAACACTGACGTGTCCTCTGCCCGCTACCACAGTAGGGTTTTGTTGTCCACCTACTATTCTTTGACTCCATCAAACACGTGTTTTGTTTGTTTTTGTCATCCGAGTGTGATTTCTTCTGTAATGACTCCGAAGCACAGCGCCACTCTTAAAGAGAGAGTTCAACTCCTTTGAAATGTGGTTTTGTGGAAGATTTCTATATTTGACCTCCTTTAGATGTTTGAATGACCTCACTTTGGAGACGGTTTAATTTCTACCGTATTGATTAGTTAAAGGCTGGACCGAGCAGAACCAACAGCAAGTCTCACAAACTGTGTTGTGCTTCACGTAAACATCACCTGCTGATCTTGCATCATTCAGTTATTCTGACAGAAAAACTTTTTTTTTTTTTGGCCAGAAGTGCTACATCTTGCTGCTGCTGTTTCCACTTGCTGCAAATAACCTCATGAAGTGAAAATGGTGATGTGAAGGTTTATAAAATACAGTTTGCATAAACTGTAGTTTTTAAAGCCATCCATCCATTATCTTCTGCTTATTCTGAAGTCAGGTCACGGGAGGTCCAGACGTCTCTTTCCACAGCCACCTCGTCCAGCTCTTCTGGGAGGATTTCCAAGGCGTTCCCAGGCCTTCTTTCAGTCACTACCCAGAGCTCATGGTTATAGGTGAATGTAGGAACGTAGACTGACCAGTAAACGGAGAGCTTTGCCTGACAGGTCTGCTCCCTCTTCACCACATCGGACTGGTACAAAGTCCGCAATACTGCAGACGCTGCACCATTCAAATCAGAATATCTTTATTGACATTGCCATTGCACCAGGGCACAATACAACATGATTGAATTACGCACATTCGTCTTAAGGGCACAATACAACATGATTGAATTACGCACATTCGTCTTAAGATGGGGCGAGCGCACGAAGCCGCAGCCATACGGCGCCGCCACAATCTTAGATATGGAAAAAAAGGGTAGATAACATGAGGATAAGTTGTGGTATTACAAAAAAGATCTTTCACATCTTGTCTGATTGGACACTATGAGAAATCAAAAAACTCTACCAGAAAGCATATTTAAGACAATCGCATATGCATTGGAGGAGGTCGAGGCAGTGAGATTCTGTCCATGAGCCATTTTTCAGATAGCAACAGTTCTGTTGATGTTACCAGCCGGCCTCTCTGATAGCGCTCACAGAAAGTTCTCCGGGGAGGGGGTGGGTATGCGATAGGTGGACGCAGATGGTGTCCTGAGTAACACATGTCTCAGGAGAAATTTGATATCCAGCCTTTCCAAGGCTGTTTGGGAATCTAATCTCTTGCTCCATTCTTCCCTCACTTGTGGATAAAACCCCGAGTTACGGTACTTGAACTCGTCCACTTGAGGCAGAACCTCACCCTCGACATGAAGAGAGCCCTTGTCCAACTGAGGACCATGGCCTCAGATTTGGAGGTGCTGGTTCTCGTCGCAGCCGCTTCACACTCGGCTGCGAAGCGCTCCAGTGAGAGCTGAAGATCACGGCACGGTGATTAAATTTAATCTTTTAAATATTAGTTACTTGATGAAAGGAGCTGTCCTCTTCAGTCTTGACCTCGCTCCCACTAGCAGTTAGCTCGTTGTCATGGCAGCAAAGATTAGGGGGTAAGGAAGACGCAGCTTGTTGATATTTACCAATTGATTGCAAAGTAAACATCAAGCATAACGTTGCTGGAATGAGACTGATCCCAGTGGTATAATCTGTCTGACCTCAGATTGTCAGAGTTCATTTAGACAAATCTTATTACTGTAGTACGACAATACCAGTCTTATAACTGGAAAGACATGTCACATAAGCCGTTTTCGCATTGCACGGCCCGCCCTAGCCCAGCACGTCCCTGGTTGGCCCAGAGCCCGGCCTGGCCCGCCCCCGTTCATTACGCATTCTGCGGACAGCCGCCTTGAAGTGGGTGGGGCGTTCTCTTGAAGTGGGTGGGAAGTTCTTGTGTGCGCGCTTACAGTGTTTTAAGAGAGGAGACGCCGCTAAAAAATATTTGTTAGCTGAATATATATATTAGTGTTTCTGAGTTTAATTTTTGTTAATAACTGATTACAAATCAGCTTATGTTAGAACGTAAATAACACGAAGCGCGCACCCATACAGAGCATTTCCGCCTTTCAGCGCGAGCTGAATTTCATTAAAATATAACTAATATTCTCTAACTCTTGCCCGTAGCCAGGATTTTAAAATATAACTAATATTCTGTAACTCCTGCGCGTAGCCTGGATGTTACGTGGGGCGAATTCTTTATAGTAAAAGTGGACTCCTAAAATAACCAATACGAGTCCGTGGCCGAGTGGTTGCAGTGTTTGCCTTCAACTAATTTTATCTTGACTCGGGGAAGCGGGTTCGCGTCCCACCTGGTTCTACTTATTTTACCTTGTCTTTTATTGGAGAAAATAAAAAGGAGTTTGTGTTATGCCTGTGGTTAACACAAACTCCTTCTTGTTTTTTATCCAATAAAAGACAAACGTAAAATAACTTGTACCAGGTGAGATTCGAACCCGTACGAGTCAAGATAAAATGTAGAGTGGAAAGCCGAGCGTGCTTCCTCTCAGCCACGGCGGCTTATTGGTTTTTTCAGGAGTCCACTTTACCTATAAAGGAATCACCCTCGTAACATTCTGGCTACGCGTAGGAGTTAGAGATTATTAGTTATATTTTAAAACCCTGGCTGCGCGCAAGAGTTAGACAATATTAGTTATATTTTAATGACATTCAGCTCGCGCTGAAAGGCGGAAATGGGTGCGCGCTTCGTGTTATTTACGTTCTAACATAAGCTGATTTGTAATCAGTTATTAACAAAAATTTAACTCAGAAACACTAATTCAGCTAACAATTTTTTTAGGGGTTTCTGTAGTTAAATATTAATGAAATTCAGCTCGCGCTGAGGTTGTTGTTAGAACGAGTCCCGCCCCTGCTGCAAACAACGAATCAAATGTGAGCAGTACATGACTTCAAACTGGGCCCGGGAGCTCGGCCCGATAAGAACCTGCGTCGAATGGGTTCCAAAACGAGAGCTCACGCCGGCCCGAAAAGGCAAATGCGAACCACACGAACCCGGGTTAGAAGGCGGGCCGGGCCGTTGAGGGCCGTGCAGTGCGAAAACGGCTATAGAGGAGCGTGACCTAACATGTTATCTAAAGAGGATATTATCAGTGAATTTTATTTTTCTACACTGGTCAGAATTAAATAGTTTTTCTTCAAATTGAGGTCTTTCAAAGAATTCTGTGCAAAAGGTAAGATATTACTTGTTCACTGATTGTCTCTTCAGAAGATCTGAACTGTTCCTTTAAGAGGTGAAGATTCTCACGTGTTGGTTTGCGTGTCATGTGAACACTGAGCAGATTTTCCCTTTGGGTTTCTGGTGATTTGCAGTTCTCATCTTTAAATTAAAACATTAGTCTATCTACTAATGAACTTTTCAGTATATTTATCCTCATTGTGACGACTTTGTTTTTAACAGCTCTTTACTTCCTGTTTAAAAAACAACATGGTCATGGTAATAGATTTCAGGAGGGTAGTAAATACTTCTGTATTTACGTAAAGGAAGTAAATAATATATTTTTTTGTACATCAAATCACTTTAATAATTTTCCATATACGTATTGAATATTATACAAGTTTAGGCAAAGAGAATACACTTTGGTTTGGGTTCAATGAAAATGACTAGCACTTTTTCCTAACAATGTAAGGTCAAATGTTTGTTTTTCCTTTAAATAATTCACCTTAAGCCATTTGGTTTTGGAGTTTAGTCTGCAGCAGTCAAAATTAGTGCGATATAGTTGACTTTATGTATTTAACACTACTCCAAGCACTTCTGTTCAATTTAAACCTGATACTTGTGTTGATTATTTGTTATTTTTTGATGTGATGCAGGTTTTTCATGCCTTTGTATGTGTATTTTTTCTTTCTAACAATAGCTTTACTTGTCTGGATAATTTTTTTTATGTTTTTTGTGCTGTAATTTTTATTTTTTATTTACAGACCGCAATAAGAGTGCCTCTGCTCATGCATACGGCACTAAATTAAATGTCAAGTCGATGTGACGTAGAAACACTAAAGCTGGAAAATCTCCGCTTTGTTTTCCTGTTCGTCACATTTGATGCGCTCTGACTCGAGAGGCGGCATTTTCTGTTTTAAAATAAAATAAATGTCACATACAAGTGTACTTAAAATGAGAACACTCCAAATGAAGACAAAATATTATATTTCTGTGTGCATATTTTC
>JBBPBX010035059.1:0-26038 GCA_038048925.1 Garcialebias charrua
TACTAGGTCAGTAAAGGTCATCTCTGGAACAGTTCAAATATACACAGGTGTATCAAAGTGGACACGGTCATGCCCACTACACAAGTATAAAACTATATATTTTATATCGAGATAGTATCAACTTACATCGCAAAAAAAATCTCAATATTTTAAAAATACACGCAAGGTTTTACCTCTTCTTCTCAATATGTCTGATCCTTGTTGTTGCTAATCAGGCCCATGACCGTGGTATCATCCACATATTTGATGATGGTTGGTCTCAAACCTGCCAACGTAAATCATCAGGGTAAAGTGAAGCGGACTGAAAACACAGCCCTGGGGGACGCCCATGCTCAGACTGATAACGGAAGAGGTGTTCCTCCCCACTTGTACTGACTGTGGTCTGTCAGAGAGGAAGTCATGAATCCAGTTCTTGAAGGTGGTGTTGAAGCCTGGTGTAACTGGTTTGCTGACCAGGTGCTGTGGGATGATCGTGTTGAATGCTGAGCTGAAGTCCACAAACAACCTTCATTCAGATGAGACAAGTTTACATCATATCTGAGAACTAACAGATATCCTGAGATCTGACAATGTCACATTAAATTGAGCATAGCACAACTTACAAAATGAATCCAAATGTCTACAACTCTGTCTCTTTTCATCAGAAAATGATCTTAATTTAACACTCTGGTTAAAAATAAATAAAGTGATCTTCTTGAACACACACCTCCTTTTTGCTTGTCTTCTTTCAGCTCAGATCACGCTGACAGATTTATGCTCCAGTTTCAAACATGTTGATAATGCATCTAAGCTGAGGACACTCAGGCCTGTGACACCCCCCCCCACCACCACCACCACCACCACCACCACCACCATTGGTCGTGGCTGAGTGCTGGTTTCGCGGGGCCTGTTGGGTTTGGTGCATGTGAAAGTTAATGGGTGTGTTGAAGGAGGTCAGGGCAGATGGTTTGGATTTCAGAGAGCAGGAAGGCAGGAGATCAGTCAGGATCACCAGGGGAGAGTGAACATGATCAGTCAGGGGTCAGAGGGGAAACTCAGAAGGCATCAGCTGTCTCAGGTAAAGACGATGGAGTCGGAGATTTGTACCGGTCGTTGACAGAATACAACCAGTTCACCCATGATGGTACACATAAGGAAGCGTTCAACAGCTCCTAGAAGGATTTTACCATTCACAATCTTGAACTGTTTGTTAAAAAAGTTAACCTTCTTGTTTGTCTCATGAGACCACAATATCTACAGCTAAGAAAACGGTCAAAGGCCTGTTTTAAACTGTTTCCCCTCACCTCCCTTGTTTTGTTCTCACCTTACAATCTCTTAATCTGCCTTCTTTCTTAATTGTGGTTAAATTAAAATAAGAAATTTCCTGCCCTGCCACAAAGGGATGCCAAAACCCCAAAAAAAGGTCCATATCATTGTTTCCTCAATGATGGACGACTGTAAGTTTGTTCTAGCTGTTTGACTTATCCAGTAAAAGTTAACAGCTGGTTTAAAATGCTGCAGCCCGAGTCTGACTGGCTCCACAGGGACATTACATTGTGCCAAATGGGACTTATTCTTCATTCATATTTTGTTTTTGTTTTATCGGATATTTAAAAAAAACTAATTTAGTTCCTTTAAAATGTCTTGTTTTGATGAATAAGTGGGATTTGCAAGGATTTAACTGATTATTTAATGTGATTTTTTTTTTGTGATTTAATTATAGAGAGTACCGGTACTGTAGTAAAATTAAATGCTTGATATTGCTTGTAGTAGTTTTGGGTTGTTGTTGTTTTGTTGTTTTTGTTTTGTTATTCTTTTTTAATAATTTAAACAGATCCAGATATGATATCTCAATTTTATGAAGTCATTTAATTTTGAATTGTTATTAAATTCAATTCAGAACTCAACTCAGAAAGAAACATTATTATTTTAAGGTCATTTTGTTGATGTTGTTTTTGTTGTTTTCATAATGTTTCACTGAAAAAAAAATCAATCTGAGTCCTTATAATGCTTTTTGCATCAAGTATCATTAGTTTTTTAAATTTTTTTATTATTAGAGCTGACCCAAATGAAACAGCCCTTAATTATCCCCCTTTCTCCCTCACTTTGTTTTTCTTCTGCAGCTCTTAAGCCTGGTTTATACTTCTTGTCGCACGTCTTTTACCCCCCGTTGAGTGCCCAGTGATGACGTAATTGCGTGTGTGTCACCGACCGCATTTGAGTGTTTATACTTTGAAAAGACTGGGGGATACATTATAGTGATCCCTCCCTCTTCCCTCCCACTGCATACGTCACGCGCACTCCCACCGGACCGCCTCAGCGATTTTCTCTTCAAAACTATCCATGTCAAAGCAAAAACAAAAACCGGCTTCTGGAAAGCCGTTTTCGCACTGCACAGCCCTCCCCTGAATGAAATTCAGCTCGCGCTGAAAGGCGGAAATGCTCTGATGGGTGCGCGCTTCGTGTTATTATTTACCTTCTGAAATAAGCTGATTTGTAATCAGTTGTTAACAAAAATTTAACTCAGAAACACTAATATATATATTCAGCTAACACATTTTTTTTTTTGGCGTTTCTGTAGTTATATTTTAATGAAATTCAGCTCGCGCTGAAAGGCGCAAACAAAAAACGCCCACAAACTTTGAACCAATCACACACTCCGAGCCGCATCAACTGCGTCTTGGAGTTCTGACAGGGGGCCATGTACAAGACAAGCTGTCACCGGGGGATCGCAGCGGGAGTGCAGACGGAAGTTGCGCAACTTTTTTTCACTCAACGGTGGGTAAAAGACGTGTGACAAGAAGTATAAACCAGAATCACAGTATCAATGTGAAACACACACACACACACGTTTGTCTTTCTATCTTTACATGGACTTTGCATTAACTTCCATTCCTTTCTATCCACCTTATTCCTGAGGGTGTCACTGTAGAAGCGATTATGGGACTTACTTCCGTTTTGACCCCGGAAGTAGAATTTTTGCATTGGCTCCTCGTTGTTTACTTGCTAATCTGCGCGCGTCGTTGAAGTTCTGTTGAAGTTCTGTTTTCTGTTATTTCGAGCTAATATTGTCACGAAGATGTCTTGTGGAGCTCGGGTACCTGTTGCGCTGTTCGTGGCTGTACGAATAATCAGACGAAGCTGAATTTGTGGCTGCAACTAGTGTGTGTTGAACATGCTCCGAAAACAAAAACCTGCATCCTTCTTTGTGGCTGGGCTACGAGAAACCACCTGAAAAAAGACTCTGTATCCTCCAGAGGATCGAGAACACCAGGTATGATTTAAGAGACAGCTTTTAGTGTTATGATTTTATGTAGTCAGTGATTAAATGATACTAATATTTTCGTTCATAACTGGCAAATAAACACACGCACCTATATATGTATGCTGTGTGTGTATATTTATTTATATATATATATATATATATATATATATAGTGTGTTGTGTTTATATATATATATATATATATATATATAATATAGGTGTGTGTGTGTGTGCTTATATATATATATAATATAGATGCGTGTGTTTAGATATATATATATATATATAATATAGATGTGTGTGTGTTTATATATACTGTATATATATAATCTAGGTGTGTGTTTGTGTTCATAAATGAACCCTGATGTTTGTATACTGTACTTTTACTTTCCTCCTTTCTGTCATATTTCTGCATAAGGTGAGTTCCAGGGATGGATGAAGCAGTTGGTCCAGGGATGGATGACGCTCCAGTTGGTCCAGAAGTTTGTGTGCAGTTATGTACCACAGCAACAAATGAGTGAAAATATAATTTCTATAAATAAATCTGCGTCTGAAATACATTTGGTGTTGCTGTGAAACAGGCATTGCACTAAGTTTCACCTTCTTTATTTCAATAAGATACGTTGTTTAATGTCTAATGAGAAGTTCTACTGCAAATAAAAAAACATAGATGTAGTAATTGTTTTTTGGCAACTTACCAGTTTAGTTTTTTATTGACAAGTACAAAACTTAAAAACATGCATGTTGCTGTATGGTTCCTCCTCCAGGAGGAGACTGATAAAAGTTCAGAATAAAAGCTATAATTATAAACTAAAAACAGTTGAAACTGAATACAATATGAGAACTGTGGGTAATTTGATGTCTTTTAATGAAAATGATTGGCTGCAGAATAAATACCAGATAAAAAAAACACTCAACAAGAAATGATGGGCAGTTTCTGATTTTAAACAAACTGGAACAGATTCATCATGTGGGACCACTGGACGACCGCTGGACGACCACTGGACGACCACTGGACGACTGGAGCAAGCAGCAAACCCCTCCGGAATCCAAGACGATGGAACTTGGCCCTTCACTCGTCTGTACCTTAAAAAAAAAGAAGAAGAATAAACTGTCATGTTTGCATCACAAAGTGTAAAATAAGACCAAGTTTGCTACTCAAAGTAGAAAAAATAAATACAATTGCTCCTAAAATTTTTACTCATTCACAAAGATATACTGTATGTTCAGTTTTATATTGATTTCAGTAATTTTATCATAGATATACTTTAATATTTTTGAATTATTGTGCCAGGTGCTTGTGTCATTACCTGCTGTTCTGCTCCTGCGTCTCAGAGTAAGTGTGTCTGTCAACTTCAGCGTGGGAGGACCAGTCTGTGTTTGACTTGTGTGCAGGCCTTCCTGAAAATATAAATATTTCAATAGAACAAATGTAGTAATAACCAAAAGATGAACTTGTGTTATGGAATATTTTCTGTACAGACAGCATCCCACTGCTTTATTCACATGAGAGTAACAGGGACCTACAATCAAAACAGTACAAACAATACAGTATGTACAGTATGTATGTATATACTGTATATACAGTGTGCATACAGTATACACATACACACAGTATATGTATGTACTGCAAATGTATTACACACACACATGTGTTTATATTATTTATCCACAGATTTGTTTAGTAAATACTTTAACAGATGCTAACGCTACATGCTAAGCTAACCACAGCTAGTAGACGGTGCTAAATCATGAAGAAAAAAATAAAAAAACAGCTCCAACACACCGACAGTTATACTCTCACATTGTTCTGAAATTGTTTCACAAAATGATTTATGTAGAATATTTTGTTTACCGGAGAAAACGTGATCTGAACACGACGTCTTCGAGAGCAGATCCGAGCAGAGGAGGGGCAGCTGTCAGCTCGTCCGATGGAGATAAATCCTTCACGTTTACTTATTTTTGGGATGAAGTGAAAACTGTGAACAAACGTCTACCCGACAGGAACACCCACTGACCCAACACGAAGTAACCATTGCAATTAATTAGAAAAAAACAAAACAAAAAAACAAACGTGAAAAACACAGCCAGTAGACTGGGCTTTAACTGCTGCTCTCACTTCAGGCGGAAATCGTACACATAATTCGCGCAAGGCATCATGGGGGCTAGGAATAAGGTGGATACACCAGAAAATACGGTACTTCTCATAAAATGTCTGGATTTCTTCTGAAACCAGCTGGAGAAACGGTCACTTCTAAAAGCAGTGAAAAGAGTGAATTTACTTGTCAGTTTTTCAATGTGATTTGAATAATTATAATAATAAACTTTATTTAGAGATGCCTTTCTGACACTCAGGACACCGAATGTGCAACGCATATGGTACATATAAAAACATCAAGATAGTACTAAAATACGGATGTAAAAAATACCCCATTGAAACAGTGCTAGCTCAAATTAAATAAATAAAAAATCATCCATCAATCATCTATCCATCCATTATCTTTATTTGCTTCTTCCTTTTCAGGTCACTGGTGTCCATGTCCAGCAGGCGGGTACACCCTGGACAGGTCTCCAGTCCATCACAGGGACACAGAGGCAAACGAGACAAACAATCATTCACTCTCTCTCTCACACCTAGGGACAATTTTAGAGTTACCAATCAAACTATAACATAATAATAATAATAATAATAATAATAATAATAATAATAATAATAATAATAATAATAATAATAATAATAAACTTTATTTGTATAGCACCTTCCTACAATGCCTTGCATTGACCAAGGTGCTTAACAGGATAAAAAGATGAATAAACTGGAACAATAAATCAGTGCATGTTAGGCTGCCTTCAGGCCCAGGCCTCCCTTGCAAAAGAGATCTGTGTTCTCAATGGGATTTGCCTTGTTAATAAATAAATAAATAATGCATGTGTTTGGTCTGTGGGAGGAAACCGGAGTACCATGAGAAAACCCATGCAGCACAGACAGAACATGTAAACTCCACACAGAAATACTCCTGGCTGGGATCTGATCTGGCAACCTTCTTGCTGAGAGACAACAGCTCTACCAACTGGACCACTATGCCATCCCAAGTAGAAAACAATACTTTTTAAACCAGCAGACCTTTGCTCATCTCACAGTAATTATGTATATTTTGAAATGTTCCAAAAAAACATGCAAAAATAAACAAATCTGGGTGTCATTTTTTACTTCACTTGTTTCATCAAACAAACAAAGGCTGTGGCTGGAAATATTTTAATTTAACTGTGATCATTAAAGCTGCTATATGTAACTTTTCTAACAATATATTTTTAACATATTTCTTCACTCTGTCACTAGATTGATGTTAGAGAGGTAATCTCTGAAAAAAACTAAAAAAAAATATTGTCCCCTTGCTTCTCCAGGTGGTAAATAAGCATTTCTAAAAAGAAAAAGTGACCCGCCATTTTCCAGCCAATAAAAACAAAGTTTGTAACCAGCCAATAAAAACAGAGCTTGAATTTGAATCAGCCAATAAAAACAGAGCTTGAATTTGAATTTCAACAGACCACAAGGGGGCAGAGCCATATATGGCTCTGAGGGGGAGGGATCAGAATGCTTTGCTTGTTGAAATTTTTTCTAAGTGCTGATGTTCTACAGAAACTGCAGACTTCACCTTTAAGTGGTAGCAGTTTTGAGCGTATGTGGTTTATTTAGATAAAGAAGAAATCTGTGAAATTACTAGAAAAGCTCATTTGGTGATTTAAAAGCTTCAACAACAGTAATTCAAGTAAATATTAAACTAATTTATATTTTAAACAATGGTTGGACTTACAAAACTGTGGGAGGTGAACAGTGTTACCTCTCCCTCACCTGAGATGTGTAGTCTCTCTGTGCACCTGGTCTGGTTCATGTTTTAAATGCTAGCCATTCTGCCTGGACTTTGACAGTGTCTTGATATTTTTTGTACTTTACAATAATAGTTATGGACAGTTATGCTTGCAACAAACATTTTGTGAAAAGTGAAACATTTTCTTGCAGGTGGACTGGTGTAGTGAAGCAGTCAGTTCTCATCCAGATCTGATTTTTTTCTTGATTTATTGCTAGTCTTGTGGTTTGTTGGGGATTTTGTTGCAATATATATTGAATATATATAATTTTTCACAGTATAGAGAGTGTCTGTTTCCCACTTGGATTGTGTCATGAAGTTTAAAGGTAATCTGACTAAAGAAAACAGAGACAGGCACATAATGCAACAAGACAGCAGAAAACATTTAGCATTAAATGTTCATGGTTTAGAGCAGCACAGTGGCACAGTTGGTAGATCTGCTGCCTCTCACCAAGCAGGTTACTGTTCAGATCCTGGCCGGGGGCTTTCTGGGTGGAGTTTGTATGTTCTCTCTGTGCATGCGTTGCTTTTCTCCAGGTAAAGTACTCTGGTTTCCTCTCACAGACTAAGAACATGCATGCTAGACTGATGGCTAACTCCAAACTGTCTCTAGGTGAGAGAGAGAGAGAGTGAATGGTTGTTGGTCTCATTTTTCTCTATGTCCCTGTGATGGACTGGAGACCTACCCAGGGTGTTCTCTTCCTCTCGCACAGTGACTGCTGGACATAGGCACCATTGACCCCCCTGATCCGAAAAGGAAGAAGCAGGTAAAGATGATAGATTAATGGATGGTTCAGGATTTGTTTTACAGTGAAAACATTTTGGTTCATAGGTAAGATTTAAGTTGGACATTCATTCTTTTCATTCATCCATTCAGCCTTTATTTATACAGATTGTACTGCTCTGTAGACAAGAACCACACAAAGCACACACTAAACATGTTGAAATGAAAATTACTGCTGCCTCCTCCACTTTCACAGTAAAGTCAATGTTTTAATTAGCCAGAAAAGGGCTCCATTGTATCCTGATGCATGCTCAATAATCCAGGTAGAAAAATCAAACTGTTAAGTCTGGTTCTCGGTAAAAAAAATTGTTGAAACGTTTCGTTTTTAAGCCAAAAGACTTCTACAGTCTGAGGAGCTGCCCTAAACTCAGGCCCAGTTTACACGGACACGGTGGGGGAAACAAAGGTTTGGGGTACCAGTATGTTAATTAGAGGGGAAAAAAAATTGCATCGACACAAGCGAATTCTGGGGATATGACTCCCCCCCGCCCTCATGAATTCACTGTAGTTACCATGCCGGGCCATTAACCTTCACTATTGCGCATGCGTGCTGCCTCGTCTGTTTTCCACTGGGGCTAAAAGTCCAGCTAACTACAAGCTGTTGTCAACAAGTTAACAACAAGTTAAAGCTGGAATTTGGATAAGAGTCGACAGATTTGACACCAAATGGGTCCCGCTTCATCTAACAAGCTGCACACCAGTTGCTGAGCGGACCTGACGATGTCTGACTTTTTTTAAGTTTTTTATGTCAGACTTTAGTCCGTGAGAATCAGCTGATTTACAGCAGCGCTACAAGGTAAACAATGTTCTTAATAATGTTTCCTTGTGTTAACTTACAATGAGTTGTATGGGAGACTGGACACTAAAGAGGGCGAGAAGGACTTGTGCGGATTGGCAAGACAGATGGATCAGGCTGGAAAGGATGTGCAGCAGGTTAGGCTTATTAAAGATAGGAATGGTAATGTTCTAACAAGTGAGGAGAGTGTGACAGGAAGACGGAAGGAGTACTTTGGGCAGCACGGTGGCACAACTGGTAGAGCTGCTGCCTCTCAGCGAGAAGGTTGCCGGTTCAAATCCCGGTCCGGGGCCTTTCTGGGTGGAGTTTGCATGTTCTCCCCGTGCATGCGTGGGTTTCCTCCGGGTACTCCGGTTTCCTCCCACAGACCAAAAAACATGCTTGTTAGGCTGATTGGTGACTCTAAATTGACCCTAGGTGTGAGTGTGAGAGTGGATGGTTGTTTGGTGTGAGTGAAACAGGTCCCTCTTGTAAATGAGTCCCCGTGACTCAACGAGGCTAGCCTGTATAAATAAAGGTTGAATGAATGAATGAATGAACTTTGAGGAGCTAATGAATGAAGAGAATGAAAGAGAAAGGAGAGTAGACCAGGAAGTGGGAAAGATTAGTGAGGGTGAAGTCTGGAAAGCTCTGAGAAGAATGAAGAAGGGGAAGGCAGTAGGACCTGATGACATACCAGTGGAGGTTTGGGAATGTCTTGGAGAGATGGCAGTGAGGTTTTTGACTCAAATATTTAATGGCATAGGATGAGAAAATGCCTGAGGAATGGAGAAGACGTGTGCTTGTGCCCATGAGGAATTAAGTTGATGAGCCACACAATGAAGATCTGGGAGAGAGCTGTGGAAGCAAGATTTAGACAAGAGGTGACTATCTGTGAGCAGCAGTATGGTTTCATGCCAAGAAAGAGCACCACAGATGCCATCTTTGCTTTGAGAAATCTGATGGAGAAGTACAGAGAGAGTCAGAAAGAACTCAATTGTGTGTTTGTGGATTTAGAAAAAGCATATGACAGGGTGCCAAGGGAGGAGTTGTGGTATTGCATGAGGAAATCTGGAGTGGCAGAAAAGTATGTTAGACTGGTACAGGACATGTATGAAGACAGCAGGACAGTGGTGAGATGTGCTGTAGGAGTGACAGATAGCTTCAAGGTGGATGGGATTGCATCAAGGATCGGCTCTGAGCCCATTCTTGTTTGCTCTGGTGATGGACCGACTAACCGATGAGGTCAGGCAGGAATTCCCATGGACTATGATGTTTGCAGATGACACTAGCCCCTTTCATAAAACAGCTCAATCCAGCTCTGATGCGTGTTCAGTCCTCCAACGAGCATTCATAAAAACCACGAACGCGCATTGCCGGGTTAATTTTATTCGCCTCTGATCCGCCCCTGATCCACGAGCAGAGGTAGTACAGTATTAAGCCCGGATCTGTCGACTTGTGAAAGGTGTCAGGCTGCTGCGGCTTCAAACTGATTTGAATAATGACGTACACTCCCAGCTCCCACTGTTGCGCTCTATTTAAATGTGTAAACAAGAACATGACATTTGTATTTCGCTTGCGCATCACTCGCTATTATTCGCCGAATCTTTTTCTTTTTTTAATTGATCATCATGGAAATGTCTAATTGGGGTGATGCCGAGACCCGTGTACTCCTGTCTCTGCGCGCAGAGGAGGAAATTAATAAGGGACTTACCGGTACAGTGAAGGATGGGGCCCTTCTGGAGCGGATTGATGCGAGAGCAAAAAAAAACAAAAAAACAAAAAAAGCATTCGGATAAGCACAACGATGTTCGCTAGCGTCGCCATGTTTGTTTACAGACACCTCTGCGGTCCCACGTTAAACACGCAGGCACCACGTCCTCTGAGCTGCACATTTTCACCACGCCTCTTTTCAACCCGCGCTGCCAATCGTTTTGTGAATGCTCCATTGAGGGCGGGCCGTGGCCGGATTCAACTTTGTTTTATGAATGACCCCAGGGGGATTAAAGCCGGACTGGTCTGTGCGGCAATTGCGCAGATCTGACTTATGAAAGGGGCTAATGTGATCTGTGGTGAGAACAGGCAATATGTGGAAGAGAACTTGGAGAGGTGGAGGTATGCACTTGAAAGAAGAGGAATGAAAGTTTGTTTATGTTTATGTTTATTAAATTTGTTCATTTTTTTACAAAAGAAACAATACAAGACAATCTCATAAATGATAATGTACAAAATATAAAAAATGAAAGGTAGCAGAAAGAAGAATAAATCTTATTATATCTGCCCCTTACTTCCAACAATCAGATTAAACAATAATCAACCATGTAAACAATAATAATCTTCAACCAACTTTTTCCAACAATCAGATTAAACAATAATAATCTTCAACCAACAGTACAAAATGACTAACTCTTTCTAATTTTCTAACTAATACAATACACATTACGCTATTTCATATATATATTTTTAACACATTTGTTTTGATCATTTTCTTAAATGTAAACATTGACTTGGCATTTTTAACTACATTCTCCAAGCCATTCCATAATCTAATTCCCTGGATTGAGGTAGAACGTCCCTTCAAACTAGTTCTGAATTGTGGTTTTACAAACATCTCTGTCCCCTTAAGATTATAACAACTTTGTCTTTTAACAAAATGCATTTGGATATTTAAAGGTAATGCATTATTTTGAGCCCTATACATAACTGATAAAATATTATAGTCTACCAAATCATGGAACTTCAATAACTTCAGTTGATAAAATAATGTACTTGATGGATGACGGTAATGTTTTCTAGTGATAATTCTTACAGCTCTTTTCTGTAATACAAAAATAGGCTTTGTGATTGTTTTACATGCATTCCCCCAAACATCAATACAATAGATTAAGTGTGGAACAATGATTGTGTTATACAACAAATACAGAGCTTTATCATTCAATAGGTCTCTGACTTTGTACAGTACTGCAATCGATTTAGCTATTTTTATTCTTACAGAATTTATGTGTTGTTTCCATGTCAGTTTGTCATCAATGATAACACCCAAAAACTTCACCTCATTCACTTTACAAATCTCAACATCCTCAATTTTGTCATAAAGTCAGTCGTAATAAGACAGCGTACATGTGTGTGAATGAGAGGGAGGAGGGCAAACAGTGAGGCTACAAAGAGCAGAGGTCACAAGGTGCAGGACTTCAAGTACTTGGGGTTCACTGTCCAGGAAAATGGGGAATGTGGGAAAGAATTGAAAAAGAGAGTCCAGGCAGGATGGAGTGGATGGAGAAAAGTTTCAGGAGTGATTTGTGACAAAAAGTTGTCAGCAAAGGTCAAAGGAAAAGTTTACAAGACAGTGGTGAGACCAGCTATGTTGTATGGTCTGGAGACAGAGACATGGACAAAAAGACAGGAGACAGAACTGGAAGTAGCAGAAATGAAGATGCTGAGGTTCTCCTTAGGAGTGACAAGGATGGATAAGATCAGGAATGAGATCATCAGAGGTACAGCACATGTTGAACAACTGGGAGATAAAGTTAGGGAGGCCAGACTGAGATGGTTTGGACATGTCCAGAGGAGGGACAGTGGTTTGGACATGTCCAGAGGAGGGACAGTGGGTATATTGGTAGAAGGATGTTAGAAATGCAGCTTCCAGGAAAAAGACAAAGAGGAGATATATGGATGCAGTTAGAGAGGACATGGAGGTAGTTGGAGTGAGGACAGAGGATGCAGAGGACAGAGTGAGGTGGAGGAGGATGACTCGCTGTGGAGACCCCCTGAAGAGGGAAACGCCGAAAGAAGAAGAAGTCAACATACCTGAACCAATGACTTGGTGGTGTCCCTGAAAAGGACGTCAAGGCTCTCTTTTCTACCTCCTCCATGTACAGGTTGGCAACAATAGGAGAAACTGGAGACCCCATAGCACACCCATGTTTCTGCCTATAATATTGCTCCCCATATGTGAAGTAGGTTGACTGCAGGCACAGTTTCAAGAGTTGACACAGTTGCTCTGTGGAAAGTCCTGCTGTTCAGAGTGGTGTCTGATTTTAACCTTAAACAGACCACCTCTACTGCCTCATCAACAGGAATGCACGTAAAGAGTGATGTGACATCAAAAGAGACCATTGTTTCATCAGTCTCCATGATGACATCCCTCACCTTATCCACAAAGTCCATGGTGTTCTGTATGTGGTGTTCTGAGCTGCCAACTAAAGGGATGAGTACAGACGCCAGATATTTGGAAACATTGTGACAGAGTTAATCATGCTAACAATTGGTCTTAAAGGTACACCTTGTTTGTGGATTTTGGATAAACCATACAGACTAGGTGTGGCCTCCCCTGGGTACAGTCTGTGGTACAGAATACAGTCAATAGCCTTGTCCTATT
Organism: Garcialebias charrua; assembly: GCA_038048925.1. Taxonomy (NCBI): domain Eukaryota; kingdom Metazoa; phylum Chordata; class Actinopteri; order Cyprinodontiformes; family Rivulidae; genus Garcialebias; species Garcialebias charrua. The sequence continues at coordinate 13,050 of JBBPBX010035059.1, forward strand.
CCAAAGTTTTCAACAATAAAAACTTCTATTAGCAAATTACATTTTTGTTTAGGTGTTGCTTAGCGTGTAATTATTTTATAATTAAATATTGCAGCTGTAAAAAAATATTCAGCAGTTTACTGATTTATACTTTAGGTTGTTCAGTTGTACCTCAGTTGTTTTCAGAAAATGTTTATTGAATGAGATTTTTAAGCTTTTAAAGTGCAATAACAAATGCCTTTTTTTAGTTTTCACTTTTTGACCTTGTGATGTTTTAAACCGCCGTGCTAAATCAGCCATGACACAGTTCCGTCTTAGTTTGATCAAAGTCATTAGGACTTTGTCTACAACAGACAGACAACGAAAAAGGAGCAAACTGTTGTAGGTAGGATACGTACAAGTTACATTTGTACATTACACATGTGATGGTGGAGCTTTTAGAATACTTGTGTTCCTCCATCCCTGGATCTGACCACTGTGGGAATCACAGGATGACAACGTTGATGTCAAGCACAACTCCTAATAATAATAATAATAATGAATGAATTCAATTTATAATGCACTTTTCATTAATAAAAATCTCAAAGTGCTAACTCCTCATTCTTCTCCACCACATCAGGCTCGCCTGAAGGTAGCAATTATTAAGGTAAGACACTTTTGGGTTTTACCATATCATTACCCATCAGTTATCAAAGCATCATCAAAGCTACAAATAAACATTGATAGTAAGATTTTTTTTAATGCCTCAGGGTTTTTTCTGAAACATGTCGTTAAACTACAATATTTTTACATTTCTGTTGCCCTGCTGTCAGTGCCATAAACACAAGTTGCATTTTAATTAGAGAGAAAACCATCAAACTGAAGATGAACAAAATGCTGTAACCTCCAAACACTTGAAATCATCCCTTATGTTCTCGTCACTGTTTTCAATCCTTCTGATGATCCGGCGTCTCTTCTCCGGTGGTTCACGGTTGTCCAGACACAAAGTAGGATGCAGGTTTTCCTCCGTCAGCCGTTTGTCAACATTCATTCATTCATTCAACCTTTATTAATACAGGACAGCCTCGGTGAGCCACAGGGACTCATTTACAAGAGGGACCTGTCTCACTCACACCCAGGGTCAATTTAGAGTTACCAAGTTAACAAAGTGAAATGAGCTCACATACATGCAGTGTTTTGACTGGTCTCTTCAAGTTCACATTTTTCAGATTCTTCTTAGTTCCTCATCTGTAGATAAGAGATGGAAACTAAACCTCTTTTCACAGGAACATTCTTTTTGTTTTGGGTCCGTGTTCAAACTCTGTTGTTGTAGCCACTGATCTACAAATGTAGTTTGGTCTGGTTGTTCTGCAGCCATAAACACAACAGGTTGGTACCTGAACTCCAGTTAGACATTTTCATGAATGTTACGTTTGTTAAACAAATGTTAACAAAAAAACTGTGTTTTCTCTGCTGAACTAACTGCTCTCCGCGCTCCGCCTCCACCACTATATTACAGTAAAACAAAAATGATAAATAAATAAATATGTGTTTGGGTTTGCTCTCAACTACTACCAAACCAAATTTTAGCACAGCATGTTTTAAAACAACTTAGGTATAATTATTTGTCAAGTTAGCGGTTGCAGCCATCTAGATCTTTAATAGAACTTAGCATTATGTATTGAGAAGTCAGTCATCCGATGTTGGTGGTGGTGGGAGCATTGGCTGCGGTCCCCTGGGCTGTTGGAGTTGATTCTCTGGCAGATAGAAACAGAACTGGCGTAGGGAGCTTTATTCTATGATGATGGCTTCACACAGCTCCAGGCCACAGAGTCGTTGGACTACAACATGCTCCATGTTGACTTTTGACAGCACCAACAGCCTGCTGTTTCTCACTGTGGCTGAGTGGTGAGAGCAGTCGTCCTCCAATGCCAGAGATGGGGGTTCAAATCCACCAGCAGTCACATGCCAAAGTGTCCCTGGGCAAGATAGTGAACCCCTCATCGCCTCTGATGTGTGTCCCATCAGTGTATGAATGTGATCTAAATCTCTGGTTAGTCTCTTTAGAATTACCGTAAAGTGGTACTGCTCCATTTTTCAGTCAAAATGAATGGAAATGGTCACATCTCAGCCAAAAATTGGTCTAAAACTATGGGGGAAAATCCATAAATACGTTGCTTCGCCATATAAGTTGCAGGACATGCAAATTAGGCAAAAAACTGCAACTTATACACCGAAAAATACGGTATTTGTTCAATTAGCTTTGTAGAGATCTAGTAGAGTGCTGTGTGAATGGGTAAATGAGGACACAGATTGTGTTGTAAAGAGCTTTGAGTAGCTTGATTAGATAGAAAGGTGTAATATAAGTACAGTCCATTTTCTATTTACTGGAGCTTCATGCTGGTTACCTGCAGGACCATGCTGCTAACAGAACCACACTGTGAACAGGACCACACTACTAGTGGAACAATGCTGCTAACAGGACAACACTGCTAACAGTAACAGTGTAAGAGGGGGTGAAGAGACGACACAGGAGACAGGCTGCAGAACTTCACCTTTTAATCACATCTTACTAAACTGGCGGGAACCCGCCCAACACTGCTTTATATACCCACATAACATCCGGTCCTCTGGACCTTTCACAATAAAAGCATCCTGTAATACATTCGGTCCACTGGGTGTGAGTAGAGCCCCCTAGTGGTCCACCACACACGCCCCCCCAGAACACCCAGTAAGGTCCATCACTAGTCCCGCATTTTAGGTTTGATCAAACGACCAGAACGGCTGAACCTGGGCCCTGCAGAACCAGTCTGATGAAGTGGAGGGCTACGAGGAGGGTCTGCAGAAGATTCGGGCTCCAATGGACGTTGAGAGTTTCCGGAAGAAGGACCGCCGTCCGTTAATAATGTGGATGGAGGTCTGCCTCTGCGAGGAGCTTGGGCCGTAACAACCTGATCATCTGACATAACATGAGCTGGTTTAAGCCTATCAATACAGACAGTCTCAGTACGACCCCCTAAATCCAAAATGAAATGTTTCGGACCCGGTTGAAGAACTCGAAACGGTCCATCATACAAAGGCTGTAGTGGTGTCCTGTGTGCATTGTGTTTGACAAAAACAAATTTAGAGGACTCCAGACTCTTAGGGACAAATGACTGCGGTAAATAATGGTGTACCGGACCGGGGACACGAAAAGGGGCCTCCTGGGGTGAAAGATGGAGCAACGGTGGAGGGAACTGTGGTGAGGGTACCTCAGGTAAAAACTCACCGGGGACGCGCACAGGCTGACCGTAAACCATTTCAGCCGGGGAAGAGCTCAGGTCTTCTTTGGTTGCGGTACGCAACCCCAACAAAACCCAAGGAAGGCGGTCAATCCAGTTGTCACCGGTCAGTGCAGCACGAAGTGCAGCTTTCAATGACCTGTGAAACCGTTCACACAAACCATTAGCTTGGGGGTTGTAAGCGGTGGTCCTGTGAACGTTAGTCCCCAGACCCTTGGCCATGGTAGACCAAAGCTCCGAAACAAACTGCGGGCCCCTGTCCGATGTAATGTCTGAAGGGGGGCCGAAACGTGCAACCCAGGTAGACAAAAAGGCCCGGGCCACCACTGCAGATGTTGTGGACGTCAGAGGAACCACCTCTGGCCACCTGGTGGTACGGTCTATCATAGTCAGCAGATGAGTAAAACCCTGTGATGGAGGCAGAGGGCCTACTAGGTCTACGTGCACATGATCAAACCGCCGACTTGGGATGGGGAAAGGTTCCAACGGTGCTTTGGTGTGTCTGTTAACCTTAGCACGCTGGCATGGGACACACGCTGCTGCCCACTCCTTAACCGCTTTACGCAGACCGGGCCAAACAAACTTTGAGCTGACCAGTTTCACAGAGGCTCTAACACCTGGGTGGGAAAGGGAATGTAAGGAGTCAAAAACGCGGCGTCGCCATGAAGCTGGAACCAGGGGGCGGGGCCTGCCTGTAGATACGTCACAGAGCAGGAGAGGACCTCCGTCATTCACCTGCCTTTCCTCCAACTCGAGGCCTGTGGGGCCGGACTGGAGCTCGAGTATTTCTGCATCGCTACGTTGGTCCGCAGCCATAGCAGAAAAATCGATGCCAACGTACACGGGAGCGATCAGCACCCGGGAGAGACAGTCAGCCACCACATTGGATTTTCCAGCCACATGCTGAATGTCTGTAGTAAATTCAGACACCGCTGCGAGGTGGCGTTGCTGGCGAGCAGACCAGGGGTCAGAAATTTTTGACATAGCAAACACCAGGGGTTTGTGGTCAACGTATGCAGTGAACTGGCGGCCTTCCAGGAAAAACCTGAAATGGCGTGTAGCCAGGTAAAGCGCCAGCAACTCTCTGTCAAAAACACTGTATTTCAGCTCATTGTCCCGCAGCGTACGGCTGAAAAATGCAAGCGGCTGCCAAACCCCGGAAACCTGCTGTTCTAACACAGCCCCCACCGCAACATCAGATGCGTCGGTTGTTAAAGCTATTTGCGCCGCTGGGGATGGATGGGCCAAAAGGGCAGCAGTGGCCAGTGCAGCTTTAGCATCACCAAATGCCTGTAGGCGTTCTGGTGTCCAGTCAACACTGTCGTTGGGCTTTTTCTTTTTCAGCGCTCCATAGAGCGGACGCAGCAGGTGTGCTGCCCTGGGGAGGAAACGGTTATAGAAGTTAACCATTCCCAAAAACTCTTGTAGCGCTTTAATAGACTGGGGCTGTGGGAAATCTGACACCGCCTGCACTTTGTTTGGTAACGGGACGGCACCACTTGCGGAAATGCGGTGGCCCAAAAAGTCAATGACTGGCAGCCCAAACTGGCATTTCGCTGTATTTACAATCAGGCCATGTGCAGCCAGGCGCTGAAAAACCTCACGGAGGTGGGACATGTGCTGCTCAGCCGAGCTGCTAGCCACCAGGATGTCGTCCAAGTACACAAATACGAAGGACAGACCCCTTAGGACTGAATCCATCAACCGCTGAAATGTTTGTGCTGCACCTTTAAGACCAAAAGGCATGCGCAAAAACTCAAACAGGCCGAAAGGCGTGATAACAGCGGTCTTAGGGACATCTTCCACATGCACAGGAACCTGGTGGTATCCCCGTACTAAATCTACTTTAGAAAAAATGGAGGTCCCAGCCAGGTGCACTGAAAAATCCTGGATGTGGGGGATGGGGTAACGATCGTTCTCTGTGATGTTATTGAGGCGGCGGAAATCTCCACATGGCCGCCATTTGCCGTCTGCCTTGGGCACCATGTGGAGGGGGGAGGCCCACGGACTGTTTGAGCGCTGCACGATGCCTAAACGCTCCATGTTAGCAAACTCTTCCTGTGCTATTGCTAGCTTAGTAGCATCGAGGCGGCGTGCACGTGCGAACACCGGGGGCCCCTTTGTGGGAATATAATGTTCGACCCCATGTTTTGTGTTTGTGGTTGCAAAATCAGGAACAGTCAGCGAGGGAAACTCAGACAATAAACGCTGAAACACATTACCCGAAGCTAAAAAGTTAGCATGCATTAAAGGCCCAGCTCCTCGCGTCTTACAAGGCAGTGACGAAAAAGACACAGCGTCGATCAAACGTCTGTTAGCAATGTCAACAAGGAGCCCGTGAGCACAAAGAAAATCAGCCCCTAAAATAGGGACCGAGCTAGCAGCTACCACAAAGTTCCACCGGAAGTCTCGTTCATGGAAACGCACAGTCACCAACCTTTCGCCAAACGTCTTGACGGGAGAGCCATTCGCCGCGGTCAGCTGTGGCCCGCAGCCTTCAGCCAACCTGTCGGAGCCAGTCGGGGGGACGAGGCTTCTCTGCGACCCCGAGTCCACGAGGAACCGCCTCCCTGACTTCGAGTCCTCGATGAAAAGCAGCCTTTCCTTCTCGCCAACGGCTGCGACTGCTAGCGGCTGTTGGCGGTCTCGTTTCCCTGCGGCTTGAAGCTGCACGGCGGGACGCACCGTCGTGCTTTGGCGCCAAAACGCGCGTGGAAGAAACAAAGCGCGGGACCTGCCCGCCTGCGGCTAGTGACTCCCGCCACCACCGCTGGCTCCTCCGGCGCTGTGTGCGTCGCTCGAAACTCGGGCGCTGCTGGAGGTCCAGGGACCACCGCCTGTACCGCGAAGGTCCTCGCGGTTAGAATGATGCGGTCGGCTTCTTCGGCCAGCGAGCGGTAGTCCTTCTCCTGCAGAAACGGGGAATTGGCCAGGGCGGTTCGCACAGGAGCTGGAAGCTGGCGGAGGACGAGGTGGCGGAAGAGGAACTCGCAGTCGTCAGATCCCCGCAAGGACAACATGCTCTCCACGAGCTCGAGGGCTGTGCCGTCTCCCAAACCGGAGAAGGAAAATAGTTTCTCAGCGCGCTCCGCCTCTGAGAGTGTGTAGCGCCGCAGAAGAAGCTTCTTGAGGGCGTCGTACTTTTCTTGTGCAGGAGGGTTTCGTAGTAGGCTCATCACCCGCTGGGTTGTCAGCGGATCCAGCGAAGCAACCACATGGTGGTATTTGGTGTCGTCAACAGAAATCCCGCGAAGAGCAAACTGTGATTCGATGTGCGCGAACCACGACTCAGGCGCGTGCAGCCAGAAGTCCGGGATTTTAACGGCCACCGAAAAAGCGAGCGGGGCCGCCTGTGTAGATTCCACAGCCGTGGACAGCTGAAAAGAGCTGGCTGAAGCGTCAGGTGTCGACATATTCAGTTCACGTAGGTCACCAGTGTAAGAGGGGGTGAAGAGACGACACAGGAGACAGGCTGCAGAACTTCACCTTTTAATCACATCTTACTAAACTGGCGGGAACCCGCCCAACACTGCTTTATATACCCACATAACATCCGGTCCTCTGGACCTTTCACAATAAAAGCATCCTGTAATACATTCGGTCCACTGGGTGTGAGTAGAGCCCCCTAGTGGTCCACCACAACGGGATCTTTGATAGGCTGACAAATATTTTTTTAATGTCACGCTACGATCTACCAGTACTACCTCAGAGATCTACCAGTAGATCGCGATCTACCTAATGAGCACCCCTGCTGTAGACTGTATTGACACTGCACCACACAGTTTTGATGCTATACACTCCACTGTATCAATACTGTTTCTTACTGTATTTACATTACCACACTGTACCACACTGGTTGATACTGTGCCACGCTGTAGTTTGATTGAACCACACTTGTCAACACTGTACCCCGCTGTACTGACATTGTATTGACGGTGTTCATTACTGGTACCACACTATAACACACTGGCCAACACCATGTCGCACTGTGTTAACACTATGCACACCTCTTTATTAACTCTGTTCTCCACTGTATTAACACCAGGCTAGTCTGTATTGACACTTACCACATAGTTTTCATACTGTACTCCACTGTATTAATACTGTTTCTTGCTGTTTTCACACTGTAGCACACTTTATTGTAAATGGAGCTTACTTATATAGCGCTTTCCAGCCCCCTACGAGGGGCCCCAAAGCGCTTCACAGTACCAGCCAGCCACCCATTCACACACATTCATACACCGGTAGCGGTAGACTGCCATGCAAGGCGCCATCCAGTCCTACCGGGAGCAACTCGGGGTTAAGTGTCTTGCCCAGGGACACAACGAGGTATGCAGTGACCGGGGATCGAACCTGAGACCTTCTGGTCCTGAGCCGGCTGCCCTGCCTCTATCATCTCGGCCCAATTAAGTCCTTTGGATGAAGGACGAAATGTCTCAGCAAAAAATAAATAAAAAATGTCCAGATGACCTGACTGAACATTGTTGGATTTTTACCTGGATTATTGAGTATGAACTTTGATCTTTAGTACAGTACTGTGTTAACTGTGTTACAGTACTGTGTTAACACTAAGCACTGCATTAAGTTTATCACACTGTATTGACATACCACCCTTTAATAATGTTGTGCCACTCTTTATTTAAATTATACTACATATTGTTGACACTATTGCACTATACCACACTGGTCAGCATTGTGTTGCACCATGGTAACACTGTACCACACTATATTAACATACGTTTTTTTAAATTGGACCACACTGCATTAGGACTGCATTACTCTGTTCTATCACTGCACTACAGGGTTTTTCAAACCTATTTGATGGTGAGGAACCCATATGTTTGTGGTTCTTCTCGGCTCAGAAGCAAAATGTCTTTAAGAATCGCAAGAAGTCCAGTTGCCATGAGTTCAATTTATTGTTCCGTTTAGTTTGGGTTCTGTTTTAGGCCTTTTAGACACATATTAGTCTCTTGACTGTGGACAAATTTATCTGAGATCCCTGCTGAAAATATCATGAGACCTCACCTGAATGTGGATCTTTTGACCTGGACCTTCAGTGTTTGGTTTTCATTTGATCATGTCACTCCTTATCAGTGTCCTCCTCAGGAACTCCTACCGAGGACCCGCCCCCTCCTGTCCAATTGGTTGATCTAGCTGACGAGGCGTCTCTGGATGAGACCAGGGAGCCGCTATCACCTCTGGACAGTCACAATAAGAAGACAAAGTCTCGTAGCGCGTCCACCATGCCAGTTCGCCGCAGAGTCTCGGTGACCTTGTCCTCAGAGAGGACGTCCCGCATGCTGCAGGAGAAACAGATGCTGATGGAAGAGGTCAAAGCTCAGAAGGTGACTAATCAGATCCATATTTTTTTATTTTATAAATTTATTCATTTCAAATTTAAAAGAACACAAAAAAACTATTTGCAACACCACGTAAGTAAAAAAAAAAAAACAGTACATGAAATGAATGGAAGCAGAAGAATATAAAATCTTATTAAGTCTGCCCCTTTTTAACAAAATTAATTCAATCAATTTAAACAGTAATCCACAAAAAAGAAAAACATTACGTAATAATAAATAAATTTTGATACAAACCAATTTATTATTACCAATTTGTTATTACTGTTTTTCTCTTGCATTTGTTGTTGGATGTAACTGGGACCCCGTGTACATAATCTCGTTTTCATCACATGTACCACATGCGGTGCAAATGACAATAAAGACTCTCTGACTCTGACTCTTATAAATATTTTTCCAGTAACCTAATTTTATTCATTGTCTTAAACAAAGTCATTGTTTTTGCCAGTTTTAATATAATTTTCTAAACCATTCCACAGACTTATTCCATAAATTAAAGTAGACCTACTCTTTAAATTAGTTCTGTGCTGTGGCATAACAAAAATATCTACCCTTAAGATTTTAAGTACCGGTATTTCTTCTTTTTATGAAAAACGTTTGGATATTTGAGGGTAATGTGAAGTTCTGAGCTTTGTACAATATTAAAAGAATATTATAGTCAACCAGATCATAAAATTTCAGTAATTTCAATTTGCAAAACAAAACATTTGATGGATGGTAATGTTTTCTAGTGATAATCCTTATAGCTCTTTTCTGAAAAATAAAAATAGGCTTAGTTATAGTTTTGCACGCTGTACCCCAAACCTCAACACAATAAATTAAATGCGGGATTATTATTGTATTGTACAACAAATACATTGCTTTGTCCTCTAATAGATCTCTAATTCTATACAGCACTGCAATAGACCTTGATATTTTAGTTTTTACAAAGTTTGTGTTGTTTCCATGACAACCTATCATCGATAATTACCGTACACCCAAAAATTTCACCTCCCTTATCTTACATAGAGCCATCAATCTTAAAAGGAACATCAACAGTTATCTTTTTATTACTAAAAATCATATAATTGGTTTTTTTCCAGGTTCAATGATAACTTATTTAATTTAAACCAATATATTGTATTTTAACGAATCTGTGATTGGGTTCTACATAAAACACCCAGAACATGATGATGACTGTGATCATGTCCTGCAGGAGCTGGTGTGGATCCTTCACAAAGCCCTGGAGGCGGCCCAGCTGGAGAAAAGAACCTGCGCGGAGTTTCTGGCAGCGGAGGATGAGCAGGAGCGCCTGGAGGTGCTGCGGCACCGCGAGCGCCAGGTGGCTGACCTGCGAGGCCGGCTGGAGGAGGCCAAGATGGAGGCGGAGACGCTGAGGAAGAGTCTGTCTGAGAGGGACGCCCGGCTGCTGGAGCTCCAGGAGAACATCAAGACGCTGACGGAGAAGAACAAGGCCAAGCAGCAGGTGCAGGGACACAACAAACGGTTGTTCAAGTGTTTGTTCTTAGGTCAGAAGTTCTGATGGATTCAAACAGATGTTTTGGAACATCTGCAGGGCTCGTCTCACCTTTCGTCCTGCTTATTTGGTTCCGACTTTGGTTTCTTTCCGTCTTGCTTCAAATGGAACGGTTTAGATACCAACCGGCTGTTCACTGCACTTCCTGTTTCCTGTCAGGTGATCATGAAGCTGTCTGATCAGGTGACTTCCTGTCTGTCCGACTCCCGGCGCTCCGACCCATCCTCCGGTCATGTTCAGGACTCACAGGCCTTTAAGCAGCTCCAGCAGCTTGTTGAGAACCTGAAGGTGAAATACTTTTGTAGTACTCCACAGTAATCCTGTAGTATTCTAAAGTATTACTCTGTGCGGTGATGAGACGGGATGCTCCTCTGCTGCTGAAGAGATTTTTTTAAGAAAAGTGTTTTGGTGTCCTGGTGTATTTGGAGTGAAGCTGCAGAGTATATTCCAGTTGTTTTCACTTTGATTGGATCCACGTTCTGTTTGTTTGTTTCTGGTCTTCAGGACGACATCGAGGCCTACAAGACCCAGAACAAGTTTCTGAACTCGGAGATTTATCAGCTGACCCATCTGTGGAGGAAGAGCTCGGAGCAGGAGAAGAGCCTGATGATGAAGGTGGGTCCAGATGGCAACGCCAGAACCAGTGTCCCGTTCTATAACGGTTTCCTGTCCTCTGATTGGCCCACTCTTGTTTGCTGCCCTCTGATTGGCTGCAGTGTGCCTTCCTGGAGGCCACCAACTGTCAGGTGGAGAGCCGTTACCTGGGCGTCCTGCGGAAGCTGCAGGAGACCAAATCTCTGGATGCGGAGCAGAAGAAGGCCGTGCAGAAGATGATTGAGGACGCTTTGAGAGGAGAGATGAAGAGCAACTTCAAGCTCAGCTCGGACAGGTACGAATGTCTGAGCAGAGTTCGAGGCTGACTCGATTTACACACAAAGAAAGGGAACATCTGGAGCACAGCTGTTTTTGTTATGCATCAGAACAAGAAGCGCTTTCTATAGCTGCGGTGATTGGGTTAAATGCAGAGTCAAATATTTCTCCAAAATGAAAAAAAAAATCCCAAGTTCAAGTATGTTTTTTTTAATCAAATGCAGATTAATACAAGGTCAACAGAACAATTAAATGCTCAGGATGAGAAGAGCCAATTTGACTCACTAAAACAACAAAGAACAAACAAAAATATATATAAATAAATAATATATATAAATTATAGAGAGGAAAATAAGTGAGATTAAAACATTTCTGCATTTCTACTTGCAAGAGGCTTTGTTTTCATTCTCCAGATCAATACAGTGCTAAGAAATAGTAAAACACCACCAGTGACATTTAGAATATAAAATTATTAATGTTTGATCATTTTTTATAAGCAAATTAAAATAAATGTAGCCATCAGAGTCCAATACTGTACAATAACCTGCGCTGGCAACCTAACTCCACAAACTAACAAAGACAAAAACAAACTCACCAGTTGCCACTTTTAGAATAAACAGTCAGCTGAAGGCTTTTTTCACAAACAGCCATCTAAAACTTGAGAGGCATATCAGTCAGAAATTCAAATAGACATTAGACAAAGGGTTTCAATGATTTAAAACTTACGGTACCTGAGCACGCCTGCTTGAGTCACTGCACGGCTCTGTAATCCCAGACAACAACAAAAAAAGAGACTGGACCGGAAGTACATTGTTCTGTACGTTCAGCTCACGTTGGACTCTTCAGGGCGTAGAAAACTGTGCCCTGAAGAGTCCCATTGTTTTGTAATGTCGTGGCATAACTACGCATGCGCCAGTTATAATTATAGAGTCAATGGATGAGATAAGAGCGCCCCCAAACCGGAAATACGTCACCAATCAGAAAACGTTTTTTGAAACAAACAATATAACTCATCATTACTCAAACTATTTATCCTACACAACTAAAAACATGTATGCATATATTTCAAAATATTTTTATGCTAGTTCATTTTTATTAATTAAAAAAAAAAGTATTCAATGTAGAATGGTCCAGAACTTCCAGTGGGGCGGCGCCCTCTATTGGCCGGCCGCCCCTGCTGGATGGATATTTACAACGTTCTAGCTTTAGGAGATGTTTGAGCTAAAATTCGATTTATTCATAATTTATTTTCGCAGCGCGCGCGACCATTTGGAAGACGTCAAAGCGAAACAATTTAAATCTAGCTGATTTGACCATTATGTGAATTTATAATAATAATAATAATGTCTTTGTCTGTCATCTGTGTATGTTTCCCATACAGAGACGAAATTCGTCTCTGCATTTAACCCAACCACCACCAGGTGGTGCAGTGAGCAGCCAGAAAGCGCCCGGGGAGCTGGAGAATTATTAAGGAAAAGTTAAGCTCAGAAACACTTTTGCTATAATGTCAGCAAACAAATATATTTTTAAGTGTTTATCTTGCTAAATTTTAAATAAATGAAGCATATCCGCCGCTCGCTGCGCGTGCACATAGCGAAACTACTTTTTAAAATCCAGCTGATTTGACCATTATGGGAATTTATTAAGGAAAGGTTAAGCTAAGACACATCTTTGCTATAATTTTCAGCAAACAAATAATTGTTTTTACCGTGTTAAAATTGTTAAAGTCCTTCCGTGCACGCTGCTGTGTCCTCCATTTGCAGCAGGGCAAAACATCGGCCCACATTTCGGGTTGTCAGCGGTGACGCGCAACATACGTGACGCGTCAGCGTTGACGCATACCGGTAATAGATGCGACTTATGGGACGAAGCGACATATTTATGGATTTTTCCGACATATTGGACAAAAGCGACTTATGGGGCGGAGCTACTTAAAGGGTGGAAAATACGGTAGATTTTTTAAAATTTTCTGTTTAAAAATGTGACCTTGTGAATGATCTGGGCAAA
>JBBPBX010035060.1:7959-32264 GCA_038048925.1 Garcialebias charrua
TGACGTTTTGGTAAGATTGGGTGTCTCTGTGGACATTGGTCACTGGACACAGCCAGAACAGCTTCTCCTGTGCTGACCACGGAAAACCTTAAGGTTGGACAGACCATCCCAGAGGTCTGCCAGGTTGCTAGTAGCCATGACACCACGGTACCACCTCAGACAATGAACCAATTGGTGACAATTCACATTGTGAAAGGTCAGGTTATTAGCCGACAGCAAGCTTACTTTCAACCATCTCCTATGTTTCTCAACTTAGGACTGTCCATGGAGGCCACATGCCAAGTGGCCCTCGACTGCAGAACCATGTCTGTTGCTGTGTGCAACACAGGCACAGAAGAGGTACTGATCCCAAGAAACACACACCTAGGATGGTTGATCTCTACTGCTTTTCATGATTTTGAACTAAGCATTCCATTTCTGGGAGGTCTCCCGGAAAACTTGTTCCCAAGTCAACACATAGGACGAGTCTTGTTCACAAAACCAACACAGGCCATAACCCTTTTCTCCCCAAGTGAGTCTGGCCATGACCCAGTCAATCGGTTCGGTTTCAACCAAGGAGAAAGCTTTGGCTTTCAAACTTATAGTGCACTACCTGTTGACAGGTTTTACGACACTGAAAGGGTCTCAATGGAGCTCCCCAATGAACAAGAACCCACCTCGGTTGCTTCACAGATTGAACAGGTTGTCGCTCAAGCCGACGCCCTGAAAACTGATGAAGAAAGGGACAAGCTTCACAAAGTTCTCTTAAAATACGAGAAATCATTCTCGACTGACTCAATGGATTGTGGGTTGACCACGCTCCACAAAGTGAGCATCCCAACCCCACCTGACGCTCCACCTGCGTTTGTCAGACAATATAAGATTCCTCTGGCGGCACATGAACCTATCAGAGAAATCATTGATGACCTGTTAGAAAAAGGTATCATCAGATACTGTAACAGCACTTACTCTGCGCCTTTATGGCCGGTGTTAAAACCAAATGGTAAGTGGAGACTCACAATTGACTACAGAAAGTTAAACAAACAAGTTCCCTTATCCAGGTGGCCTATGACCCAGCTCCAACAGGAACTGCCCAAGGTCACCAATGGTAAGTACTTTTCAACCCTCAATGTCGCCTCTGGTTTTTGGACCATCCCTGTGTGCGACGAGGACCAATACAAACTAGCTTTCACTTTTGGTGGCCGTCAATACATCTTTAACAGGTGTCCATTTGGCTATGCTAACTCACCTGCAGAGTTTAACATATTTTTGAACAAAGCATGTCCGGACGCCCACAAGCGTGGGACTCTGATTTACGTGGACAATGTCCTTTTGAGGCAGCCAACACTGGAATCACATTTGGCTGAGATCGATCACGTTCTGAATCAACTGACAACTGCTAGTGCTAAGATTTCTCTGTCAAAATGCCAGTGGTGCAGATCCAAAGTGGACTACGTTGGCCTACTGGTAGGTCCTGACGGAGTGCAACCACAGTTGACTCGCACCCAAGGCCATGGCAATCTCAAAGTCCCCACCAATATCAAGGAACTACAAAGTTTTCTTGGCATGTGTAACTACTCGAACCAGTTCATAGAGAACTATGCAGATCTGGCTAAACCACTGACTGTACTCCTAAAGAAAGACGTTCTATTTGTCTGGACTGACAAGCAACAGCAGGCAATGGACGCTCTTATAAACAGGATCAAGTCAGCCCCATGTTTAGTCTACCCAGACTACAACAAGGAGTTTTACTTGGAAGTGGGCTTTTCGGCTCATTGCTTAAGTGCGGGTCTGTACCAAATACACGACAGAGACAAACGTGTAGTGGCCTATGCCAGCAAGACAATGGCAGGCCCCGAGTTAAGATTCTCAGACTGTGAGAAAGCTCTACTGACCACAGTGTGGGCGTTAAAACATTTCTCCAGCTACATTGGTGGACAGAAAATCATTGTAGAAACACAACACCAGCTGGTGATTTTCCTAAACAGCCAACGTATCAGAGATGGTATGGTAACAAACTCACGTGTTGCAACGTGGCTCATGACGCTTCAGAGTTTTGACCTGAACATCCGCTATGGTCAAAATAAGAAGTCACATTTGGGTAATGACTTGGCAATCTGCCAAAAAATTACACAAGATGTGCCAGACACCCAGCCGCCAGCTGAGGAAAGACCCTTAGTGACGGAGGATCCGAATCACCACTTCTTTGATGATAATATCTGTAAAGGTATGACATCATTGTACGTGGATGGATCTGCATTCCGCAAGGACAACATCTGCAAGTTGGAGGGGTCCTTCTCCAAGACCGTGAACAGATCACTTTCAGCTACTGCTTAGGCTCTCAGACTTCTCAGTACGCTGATATAGCTGGTATCCTAATAGCCTGGTTAAAACCAGACCCTGCCCTTCACTTCGCTTTGAACTAGGATCTGGCATTTCTTCCATAGACAACGATTTCTCCGATAGATTTTTGAATGGACCAATCAGAGAACGGAAGGCGGAGTTTTGTTAGTTTAGCCTGGCGAGGCCAAGCTATTCAGATAAACAGCTCAGAAACCACTCGGTGGATTTTTTTTCTGCTACCAGTGTGTAATTATATGGCTCTAATTTACTGACTGTTGGCCTAGATGAAACATTTGAGATAAAATTCGATTTTTTATCATTTATTTTCGTAGCGCACCCGAGGCTGTTTGGAAAATGTCAAACCAAAACTATTTAAATCCAGCAGATTTGACCATTTCGTGAATTGATTTAGGAACTGTTAAGCTCAGGAACCCTTCTGATATAACGTCAGCTAAAAAATATATTTTTCTCAGCAAAGAAATAATAGTTTTTTACCTTGTTTTCATGAAAATTCCTTCGTGGCGGCAGCCATTTTAACTGACGACGTCAGTCGACGTCGTTCAAAACTCCGCCTTCTGCTCTCTGATTGGTCCGGTCAAAAATCTACCGGAGAAATCCTTGTTTATGAGAGAAGTCCCAGACCCAGTACAAAGCGAAGTGAAGGACAAGGGTCTGGTTTTAACCAGGCTACAGACGCGCTTCAGAGGAAGCTCAGATGGATTGTTTATTGCAGAGGCGCATGAGAACAGAGTAAAAAAAAAGAAAGTGGTTGAGAGATTGAGGAAATGTGTGTTTCATCTGTTGTGAGTAAGAAAAAAATGTGAGTGTGTGTGGTTGCTGAATTTGTCAGCTAGAGTGTTAAAGAGACAGGATGGGTGAAAGGTGTGTGTGTTTGGAGAATGCATGTGTGTGCAACAGCTTCCGTTCCCTCTGCTGTGAGTGGAAATGTGGGGAGATGAGGGTCAGCCTGTGGTGGACGTGGTGAGACAGCAGTAGTCTGACTTAGATTTAAAAGTTGATAATGGAGGAATGGGAGGAGATGTTGGGGACTGAGCGGAGGTCAGGAGACAGTCCTTGTTTGATGTAGGCGCGCAGGTTCGTGTGTGAAAATAGAGATGCAGAGAACGGAGTAGTGGAGGAAAAAATTGCAGATCAAGAGTTTTCAGCGTGTGGTTCATGGGCCAGGAAGGGTCGAGTTTTTGTTTTGTTTTCCCCTTTCATGCAGTCCGCCTTATCTCCGGAACAGGGAGGAAACTGCAGCTCTGAGGAGATGTGTGAAGGATGAGAGCAGAGGAGGAAAGAATAAAAAAAGTGTTTGTTTTCATGCTTATTTTTGATTTAAAAAAAAGGAAGAGGGGTTTTAAGTTTTTTTTTCTCTCTCCTCCAATTTTAAAGAATGAACCTTTTGTCTTAAAAAATTACTAATCCCTGTCTTTCTATGTCACCCAAGCTTTTGATTTTTTCCACAGCTTGGTGTCTTGTCGTCTGTCTGTTGGGACAACAGAGGTGGGCCCTGAGGATGACCAACTCCTGAGAGAGGCGCCTGAAGGGTGGTGGCTTGTCGTCTGCTGGGTCGCTTCATAGCTGCTGCAAAGCTGCTGCCTGTCCAGCGCACCCGAGGATGGGTGTTCGTGCTCATCTGTGATGTGGTAATGATGACCACACCTCTGAAAAACGAGACGTGTCCTGATGAGGACAGTTGGGCTCTTTGCCACGAGATGAACAGACGGGACGGCTTCAAATGTCCTGTACATCGGTCCAGCTGGTGACTATGTGAGCAGTGGTGTCCGGCGCGTGTAACGTTCCAGTGCAATGACCTTGTGCATCGACCTTTAAGGTGTGCGAGTTGTTCCAGAGGGTGGAGCCACAAGATCCATCGTGAAGTGACTAAGTTGGGAACATTCTTTATTGTTCTTTGAGTTTTTATTTTGTTTTATTTTACCTGAAGTGATAAAAATCTGAAATGATGAAATGAGATTTGTTTTTAAGACTAAATGATGATTAATTAGAGATGACATGCACATGTACAGATATGTGCTATAAACAAGAATAGGTTTTATCTGGACAGTAAAATCGTCCTTAAAAAGTAATTAGGTGCCTTTTTAAAGGATGTATGTGTTGTATGTTTGTGGCAGTGCGGACAACAAGACTTATTGAGTTTGTAAGTCTGGCTGTTTGATTTCAAGGCGTTCACATGTGTTGAACAGGAGAAGGTTTATACATAAGGTTTTTAAAGCGGTTTAAACTAATAAAGTGAGAATGTGCAGTATCTCCCCTTTACTTTTGTATTTTAGTGCTTTGTTTTGTAGGAAGGATCATATAATTAGATTAGTTTGTAACACTGTCTTAGAAATGTCACATGAGGTGACATGGAAAAATGTTCAAAATTAGTCAAAAAATCATAAGGTGGAATGAACAGATTAAGAAGTATTAATGTTTTTCTGACTAAATGTTTATCAATTTTTAGGAGTTAATGCTTAAAGAGCGACTAAACCCAAATTGATGTTTTTTTAGCTGATAAACTCCCTAGAATGTGTTTAAAATGTTTCTGAGCACTATTCCTGTGTTAATTTTCATGTATTTGTGCGTATTAGTTAAAATCGGCAATATTTGGTCTAAAAACGTGTTCACTGTAGCCCTATGGGTTGAACAGAGGTTATTGCACGTTAATTTTACTATTAGTTCAAATTCTCAGTTGTGACATGTCTGCTCTGTTCTGACGTCACAGTCTCTGCTGTCTGGGTATAAAACTGTAGTCACGCCCCCGAGAAGGTCACTCCCCCTGCAGAGCTCAGGGCGGAGTTGGATCAGAGATTAGCAACATAGCATTAGCATAGAAGAGCTACGATGTTCCATAAAGCTCTTCAAACTGATGTTCATTGTCCACCCACCCTTACACCATCAGGTTACAATCCGTTTGGAGGTGAGTCCCATTTTACACCTTTCCATTCCATAATTTATCTTTTGAGTATATGACGTGTTTCTTCATGTGCTGTTTATTGCGGCCTGCAGCTTTGCTTCGGTGTGGCTCGCCCCACATAGGTTGTGGCGTTCTGTTGCTGATCAATGTTAGTTTGTGTTGCAGTTGTTTTTAGATGCTAAGAATCTAGTGTTTCTTATGAACACAGCAATGTGTGTGAACTCTTATGAACTCAGATAAGGAAGACCGCAACATCAAAAACCAATGGAGACTTGCTGTTGCTAATTATAGCTGTTGTACTAGTTACGATGTTTTAGAGACGGTGTTCTTTGCTGCAAATAATGTTGTGGATCAAAGGTATTTATAAAATAATATGTGTACTTGGTGAATGAGTATAATGGGCAGCAGTATTTATTTTGCACTGGGTCATCTGTTTGACAGATCAAACAGTAATTTTTCTCAAGTACAGTATGCTTGTTTGTAAGGTGATTAAAATTTGTTTTTTTGTTTTTAGCTCCATGAGGCATTACACATCCAGGAAATCTGAGCTGTGCTTCACAGACATCAAGCATCAAGGAGACATGTTCACATGTCACTTTGGAGGTGACATGAGAACTGATTCACCAGGTACATGTATTCATGTTTTATTTATTACCTTTGTACCCTACCCTCTGTCTGCAGGTATTAATATTATTATTTAATTATTATGTTTTTATTTATTATTTTATTTATTACTTTTATTATGGCGGACATTATATTAAAAAAAGTTTATGCAACATTAATTCTTGTTTATTTCTTCATTGCTACCTGTCCCAACATTTTGGGGATTTGTTGACACTGTGAAATTTTGAATCAACATCTTTCTCCATTAAAATGTTACATTTACTCAGATTAAACTTTTGATCTTTTCTCTTTTCAGGACTGCAAATATCCAGGGTCGGGATGGAGTGGGAAGTCGACAGCTGCATCGTGTCCCAGATTTGTCCTCATGCATGAGGCAAAAAATAAATAAAGAAAGAAATTGATTACAAAAACTAGTTGTTTATGATTCATTTTATTAACAGTAAGTTAATTCAAAACAACAAAAAGGTTCTGTGTTGTGTCACACGGGGCACCACCTCCAGCTCCTCTGTATGGATGCAGTGGAACGCAGAACGAGGAGTCCCAACCACCTTCAAGATGCTGCACCTGCCAGCCAGAAACAAACACCAGGGTCTCAGCTGTACCAACATTGTCATGGATGCAGGTCTCAGGAGAAGCAGCAGCTCTGGCCGAGACTCTGCATCATCATGGGATCGTCTGGGTTAAAGTAATCCTGGCTGCAATTACTCTGCGTGGCTGCTGGGTGCTTGAGTCATCACAGTTCTCTGAAAAAAACATTTGAAAGGATACAGTATTGTTAAATTCATTGCAATTTGTTTGGTTTGCATTAAAAAAAATATTTCTAATAAATCTTACCAGCTGTGCTCAGTTTTGATTAGCCGACACATAGCTTAAACAAATACTGTATACACGTCCTAACAAATATATCATACAAGCTTATAGAATGTTTCTAAACATGGATCTTTGGAAAACAAAAGATTTTACCACTGTTTAGTGCTCATTTATAGTAAATTCAAAAAACGTGTGTTCAGTTCTAGGTTGCATATTAAAATTAAGCCAAAACGTCAAAAAAATCGAGGATAGGAAAAATATATTTTAAAATAAAATATATTATGAAACGTTACTTTTGTAATGTGATAAGTAATAAGATGTGGTGAATTAAAGTCACTGCAGCTGGCCTACAACACTTGTGATCCAAACAAAGACAAAAACACAGCTGTACACAGCTAAACACGTTTTTAATGTGTTCTGTGTTCAGAAGCAACAACTGTGTACAAGTTTAGGCATTTACTTACTGAAGACGTGACTATCCGCCATTTTGAAATCTAAACTTGGGGAGGGGTGGGAGTTTACCACTAGGGGGCGTGAACACAGGACAACCCCCAACCTCCTCCCCTGCTTGACTCTCTACACGCCCATATTGAGGAAGATTTTCAAACTGCTTCGGGGGAGGAGTTACCGATCCACAGGGTGTAGAGTCGCTCTTTAATGCAACACAAAAAACATTTTAGTTTAGTGTCAAGATGTTTCATTAAAGCCTTGAAGAGGGGAGGGGGGTTTGTTTGGCTTTGCTTCAAAGGTCCAGAGTTTCTTTGAAAGATTAAGGGCCCAATCCTTCTCGAAAGACTGGTCTTTGATGGAATGAATGCATATCACCCATCTCACTTCAAGCCTGGCAGTTCTTCTGAAAGGGAGTTAGGCAAATAATGTGTTTTCATGTATCTCACAGCCAAGTTTGTAAAGATGTTGATGAGCACAGCTCAGCAATTAATGGCAAACTGACCTTGTAGCTGATAGATGAAACAGAAAGCTCTTGGCAGTGCCTGGCACTGCTTTGAAAAACAAAGATTGATTGAAAACATGTTTGATGAGTGAGTGAAGTCGTGTACTCCACAAAGGTATAAATTGAGAAGCGCTCGGATAAACAATTCGAGGTCTGCCGTGGTCCTGATCAGATGCTCGGCGGCGTTGACAAGATTCTCATCTGAGTTGAAAGTGGCCTCCCAACTCGTGTCACATGGTGAGATTTTAAACGTCAATGTTTTGAGTTTGTGTGCTGTTTAATTTCTGTGGCGGAGTTACTGACACATTTCTCTAGCAGATAACAGTTTGTGTATCTGAACATGTATGTTTTTACTTTTTCTGTCACAAGACTTCTTTAATAAATATCCATTATTTTTAATTAAGTCTGTTTGTTTTCTTCCAAACCAGTGAGTGTGCCCACCTTTCACGAATCAAAAAAGATGATAAAACATTAACCATTTGGGTTGATCAAATATTTCATAGAACATAGGTGTAGTTTACATGTTAGCCCTGTACATGTGCAGGTTTTCTCCAGGAACTCCGGTTCCCTCATTAGTCAGTACACTCGGTGCAACATATGACTATGGGAATTGCGCCCCTGCGTGGTTCACCTGAAGTAATACAATCACGCCTTTTTTTAAAGGTAAGGTGGGCGTCAGCGTCAGCAATGAGGCCCCACCCTCTTTGCATAAAAGGGGCTGACGCCCCACATTTCTGTCTCTTTTGCCCTTTACCTCGCTTTACACCTGAACTTCGTAGGACTCTCTGTGACCGGATCGCTCGACTGGAGGCCCTCAGCTTTACAGGGAAACGTTTCCTGTTAGCACTGGGATTAGCTGAGGCTAACCTAGTGCCGTCTACTTAACTTTGAGGTTTTTTCTTCTATTCTCTCGACAGCTCAGCTACGAGATGCCAGCTACGCCATGCTACCTGCGTAGCTAACGGCTGCGGCTAGCTAATGAGAGCAGCTCGACGTGAGGACGTCTTCACAACGGTTAGCGGACGGCTAACTGGATAAAGCTTGACGACTCTTCTCAGGCACGGCTCCGAAGAAGAGCAAGAAGAAGTCGAAGAATTCAAACAAAAACAGCAGGCCAGCGAGCCCCGGCTCCCAAGCCTACCCCAGTGGATACGGTTACTCCCTTTCGATGGCGGACACCCACGAGACCTGTCCCGTCTGCCTGGGGATGCTACACGCTAAAACCGCTTTGGACTTCCCCGAATCCTGCCTTCACTACGGACATCTACGTGAAGCAGAAAGATGGAGACGCATGGACTTTGTGGTCAAAGCCATGGACGGCTCTACCATGGCGCGGGAACCGCTCCTCACCGAAGCACTCACTCCCACCGCGGAGCTTGAGGCAGTGGAATTAGAGGACAGCGATCAAGCCGACTGGGGAGGAAACATGGATGTTATGGCCCCGCTCGGGGACTCCACCAACGAGTTTGACACGAGAGACTTGTTGAGAGCAGATGAGCTCTCGCTAACAGCCTCGGGCGAGCTAACTGATGACAAAGCCGACAACGAGGACGAAAGAGAAGATGAGGACTTCTCCCAGATCCCCGCAGTAGGTCAACCAGAGATTGATGTGTCTGTCCCCGCTCTGTTTGAGCTGTGTCGCAGCGGACACGTTGCAGATAACTTGGCCAGAACCCCCCCTCGACAACAGGTAACGAGGCTGGCGGGCAATTTCTTCTTCGCCAAGCAGCAGTCGGCCACGAAGAACAGGATGCCTATTTTTCCCGACTTCCAGACGGAGCTGACTCGCACCTGGGCTGAACCCAGGGCTCCACTGACTTTGCCTCTTTCCCAGTTCCTGGACGTCGCCGGGATGGAGGCGGCTGGCATGGCCAACATTCCCCAGATGGAGGACACGTTGGCGGCCCACTTAGCCCCCAAGTCTTCGGGCTCCAGACTGACCCTGCCTAGCAAGGCCTGCCACGTGTCAGCCTCCCAGCTTAAAAAATGTTACAGAGCCCAAGGCCTTGCGGTCCGCGCCATGAACGCTTCGGCCATGATGTAGGCCTACTTGGCGGAAAAACTTCAGGAGCTCCAGCAGACCTCCAACAAGAAGAAAGCGGCCGACGTCTTGGAGGAAGCCCGTAAGGCGACAGATTTTGCTCTTCGCCTCATGGGGACAGCCGCCATCGCTCAAGGGCGTAGTATGGCTGAAATAGTCATTGCTCAGCGCCACCTGTGGCTAATGCTGACAGACTTGCCAGAGGCCCAGCGGAACCCGTTCCTCCATCATCCCATTGAGCCAACAGGACTTTTCGGCGGTGTTCTTGAAAGAATCCAGTGCAGGCTGGAACAGAGAAGAAAACAGGCCGAGGCCTTACGTGAGGGGATGCCCAGAAAGCAATTTGTGCAACCCAGAGACGCTAGCAGACACAAGGCCGCACAGCCTCGTCACCACTCGGCCACACGCTGTCGCCCACAGAAACGACCGGCGCTCGACGAAGAACAGTGGCCAAGGCCCGTCGCAGGGCCGTCCCAGGCTGGCCAAGCCTGGGCACGACACAGATTCGTCCCACGCCAGGCGGGTCCACCGAGATCCTCCTCAACGAATAGGGACCGAAAGCAGAAGTCGGCCTGATGAAGAGCCGCTTCACCATTTTCCAGGATCTCCCACCCACGTGGACAAACGGGAGACCGAACTTTTAAACCCAGACTTCATGTGTAAAAGACCACGTTTATCTGGTGTGAATTATGTGTACACAAGTAATCACTCAAATGTTGGTGTAATAAAGACAAATTGTTCTTTAAGCACAGCAATAAAGTCTCAAAAACACATACTGGCATGTGTGTAGACTCAAAAAAAAAACATAGCACCTTTTTTATGCAAAACGTGTCAGATAAAGGGGGCTAGCACTCACACACGGCCTCCCTGACCCTCATGAGACACGAACAGACAATGAGCCCCCGCGAGCAGCCAGAGGTCTGTCAATACCAGTCAGACACTCTGGCTACCGCGGTAGGACAGGTACGTCTGCCGGAGGGCGAACGGGTGGGGGCCACTCACTCCCCCCCATCCCCTTGACACATATACGTCACAGAATACACATGCCTTCCAGACTAGGCGCACACGCTGGTGCCTGGATCGCATGCAGACCAAGCACGTGGGTCATGTCCACTGTCACCCTGGGTCTCCGGCTGCAGTTCCACAGGCGTCCACCTCCCTTCATGGGGGTGCTGTCATCCTCCATAAGCCCAGACCGTGCACATGTGCTGAGAGACAAAGTCTCCACTATGATACAGAAAGTAGTGATTATAGTGGTCCCTGCTCATGATGTAAAGAAGGGCCACTACAGCAAGTACTTCCTGGTCCCAAAATGGAAGCAGGGCTTGAGGCCAATCTTAGATCTCCGGGGTCTGAACAAAAGAATAAAAACATTCAAATTCAGGATGTTGACACTCAGACAAGTCATCCACTCGGTTCAACCGGGGGATTACTTCTGTACAGTGGATTTAAAAGACACTTTTTTCCATGTGAGCATCCGGCCTTGCCACAGAAAATATCTCTGCTTTGCCTTCAAGGGCACCGCCTTCGAATTCCTGGCAATGCCTTTCAGCTTGAAAACCGCCCCAGGTCATTCACAAAATGCCTGGACGTGGCCTTGACCCCGCTGAGGGGTCATGGTGTCAGAGTTCTGAATTATCTGGATGATCTGCTCATTCTTGGACACAACAAAGTCCAAGCACAGTAGCACGCAAAGAGTGTGATGTCTCACCTAGAAGGTCTAGGTTTTGTTATAAACCTGGCAAAAAGCAATCTGACCCCATCCCAGATTACAGTATTTCTGGGAGTACAGCTCAACTCCACACTGTACAGGGCAAGGATCTCAGAGGCATGGGTTTCATCCCTCCACCTCTGCATAGCACGTTTTCAGATAGGCCAGATGGTACCTCTAAAGCTGTGCCAGCGCCTCTTGGGCCTGTTGGTAGCAGCTATTGTCTGCGTGCCTCTGGCCTTGTTTAGAATGTGCCCTTTACAGATATGGATCAACAAACAACTGCAACCCATCAACCAACCTTGACCACCGAGAGGGATACTGATAGTCCCAGAGTGCATGAAGGCCCTGGAGCCATGGAAAACCCCCACCGTGTTCAGCCAAGGCGTCATGCTGGGGAAGGTTTTGTCATGAGTCCTGGTCACCACGGCTGCTTCAAAAACCGGGTAGGGCGGTCTCTGCAGAAACCAACACGTCCAAGGGGTCTGGAAACAGCAGGAGACCAAACTCCACATAAATTTCCTGGAACTCAGAGCAATGTTTTTGTCTCTGAAACACTTTTACAGGAAAGGGCTGGTTGCACAACATGTGCTGATAAAATCAGACAACAGGACAACAGTCTCCTACATCAACAGAGAAGGTGGAACAAGGTCCCAACCCCTCCTTAGGTTGACACATAAACTGCTCACGTGGTGCATGTCCCGGATCTTGTCACTGAGGGCGACTCACGTCCTGGGCGAGTTGAACCACGGGGCAGATGCCCTTTCCAGAGGGCCCCTCCTCCCCTCGGAGTGGCGGCTGAACCCACGTAACGTGGACCAGATCTGGGCACAATACAGGAGGGCCACTGTAGATCTGTTTGCCTGCAACAACAATATGCACTGCACCCTGTATCATTCGATAAGGGAGACAGATGCACCGCTGGGGACAGATGCCCTGATTTACAGCTGGCCAGTGGGGAGGCTGTATTACGCATTCCTACCTGTCCCCCTGATTCAGGCGACATTGGAACTGGTACGAAGGGGAGCTTTCTCCCTAATACTGATAGCCCCCAGGTGGCCTCAGAAAGTATGGTTCCCAGAGGTGATTGCACTGCTGACGGGGACACCATGGCAGCTGCCCCCCACAGGGACCTGCTGACCTAGGCCCATGGACAGATCCTTCATCCACATCCAGAACTGTGGCAACTCTGGGCCTGGCCACTGAAAGGGCCCGGTTGATAGCCTCCGGTCTGCCCAGTAATGTTGTAAACACAATACAGGGAGCGAGAGCACAGTCTACTCAGACCCTTTATGTTCGCAAGTGGCGTGTTTTTGAGGCCTGTTGTCTGGAGAGGAATATTACCTCATATTCCTGTGACCTGGTCCAGCTCCTGACCTTTCTACAGGACCTGCTGGAGAAGGGTTGCTTTTTCTCCACCATTAAGGTCGTTTTGTCAGCCATCTCGGCATGCCACGAGGGCTGGTGAGGTAAATCACCTGGTGCCCACCCTCTCATGATACGGTTCATGAAGGGCGGGCTGAGGAAAAGGCCTCCAAGCAGGACTTTGGCCCCTCTGTGGGACCTACAGTTGGTCCTGGATGCTCTGTGTGAGCCTCCATTTGAGCCTCTTAGCAGCATTAAGATAGATTTATTATCTTATAAGACTACATTGCTCTTAGCTCTGTGCTCAGCAAAATGTATGGGTGACCTCCACGCTTTATATGTGCATCCAATGTGCACCAGATTTGCCCCTGATGGGTCAAAGGTCACCCTGCGTCCAAACCCAGCTTATGTGCCAAAAGTACCAACTTTAAATCCCAAAAGTCTGGACTTTGAGCTCTCAACCTTTCCTCCTCCCCCTGTTCTAACTACAGAACAAAGGCGGCTGAACGCGCTCTGCCCTGTGAGGGCCCTGATCGCCTACAAGGAAAGGACTAGCAGTTGGCGAAAAACAAACCAGCTGTTTATATGTTTTGCTTATCCTGCTGCTGGTAGAGCCCTGTCAAAACAGCGCCTCTTACACTGGGTGACTGAGGCCATAAAAAAGGCGTACAACAGCAAAGGTCAGTAGGTGCCCATTGGGGTACATGCTCACTCAATCTGAGGCCTAGCCACTTCCTGGGCCTTATTTAGAGGTGTACCAGTTGCAGAAATATGTGCTACTGCTAACTGGGCATTATCAAACACGTTTGTGAAACACTACAGTTTAGCTGTCACAGCATGTGACGTGACTCAGGCTGTTCTCTCTACCACAGAGTAAAGAACAGCTGACGCCTGTAGTCTAATGCACAAAGTTCTCATATGCATGCATTTCCAGAGCATTTCCAGGGCGTGATTGAATTACGTTCCCATAGTCATATGTTTCACCGAGTGTACTGACTGATAAGGGAACTGAAAGTTATGCACCATAACTCATGTTCCCTGAAGGAAGAGAACGAGGTGCAACACGTTTGCCCTTTCAATGCCCAAGCTCGGTGAAGTGCACCCTGAGATAGATGGTGGGGCGTCAGCCCCTTTTATGCAAAGAGGGTGGGGCCTCATTGCTGACGCTGACGCCCACCTTGCCTTTTAAAAAAGGCGTGATTGTATTACTTCAGGTGAACAGCGCGGGGACGCGATTCCCATAGTCATATGTTGCACCTCGTTCTCTTCCTTCAGGGAACATGAGTTATGGTGCACAACTTTCAGTTTCCTCCCACAAACTAAAAACATGATGTCCGGCTGATTGGTAACTAAACTGTCCCTATAGGTGTGAGTGAGTGTGAATGGTTGTTGTCTCATTTGTCTCCACATGGCCCTGTGATGGACTTGCGACCTAAAATGGAGAAACAGGTGAGGATTACCTTGTTATTCACAAATGACAAAATATACTGTACATTAAAGTTAGAACTCTTTTAGAATCATATCTCCCAGATCGTTTTAGTTTGATGTTGGCTTCTCAGATAAATGGAGGGCTCTATTTGCAGCTTTATTTTCTTACTCCTGGGGGAAATATTTTACTCTGCTGAAGCTAAAAGCTCTCACTCGCTCACCATCCACTTTTCTGTCCGTGTCTCAGTGCTTGGTATAATACATCTATAGAGCTTTGGTGCAGAAAAGGGTAAAGATTGCTCTATAATGCTGAGGGGAATTGGAAAACTCAATGCAATCTACATTTTACATGAAAGCATTTACATTTTACACACATAACGACTTGGGGGCGAGGAGTATCAACCCAAAGTGTGGTGCTGAAGACCTTGAGAGATGATGGTGGCAGAGGGACATGGGTTTTTAAGGACATGCAAACTGTCAAATGTATTGCAGGTATGTAGGCTCAGTGAACAGTGCTGCAGTTGTAATCCTGGGGTTGCAGGTTTGAGTTTTCTCGTTCTGGTGATACCTGCAGAAGTGAACAAGTGAAAGAAATGCAACAAGCCATGATGTGTTGTCAAAAGTGCAAGTAAAATTTGGAATGCATCAAAGAGCTGCATTTTACAGATGACTGTGTGTTTATAGGATTTAAGGACATTTTTTTAAAGTGCAAAAACAACTTTGTCCAAAAAAATGATAGATGCACTTTTAATTAAATTGGTATTCCCTGAGGACACAATCGCTCTCTTTACAATGAGGCCAACAAGCAGCTCCAGCATCGTGAATTAAACATTGTGTGCAAACTGGAGCTCAGAGTCAAAAAGATGTCAAACAGGAAGCTAAGACAAAGATGAAACAGTCCAGTTGCTCTGTGCAATATGATTTAGGAATGAATGAAGTCCCGTTTTACAAACATTTACTCATGATTCCCTTTCAGTAATAATCACATCTGTTTTATGTTTCTTGTTCTTATAAAAACACACAACAGCGTGTTAGGGACACAAGAAAAATTAATGAGGAGGGAGGTTTTCATAAAACTGAGATTAAACTGTAAATGAAGAGATTCAAGTTTCAGTTTATTTGACAAAAAGTTGCAATGTTGAAATAAAGGTTGTGTGTCAAGACTTAAACCAGCAGAAGAGAATACAACAAATGATCCAGTGCCTTTCGAGGAGTCTCCAGGACGGTGCTAACTTCTCTCTCGTTTGTTGGTTTTTATTTAATTAAAGTTGAGCTGCAACACAAAAAAGAGGGACAACATCAAATCTTAAAAGTTGCTCTGCTGCACTGTGGAGAGGAGAACTCTGTGTTAACAGCAGATGTAGGACACTAGTACAGTCCTCTGCAGTTCCCCTCTGTGTGCTGACCACCTCAGGCACAAAAGCGTTCAGTCATGCAAACTGTGGTCTGTTTGTGAAAAAGTCAATAATCCAGACTCCAGTCAGACCAGACATGAGTGGAGAGGAAATTAATCCACAGCCAAGCAAATAGAAAGAGCTTTTCAGAAAAGTCCCACACCTCCAATCCATCCCTCCTTATCTCAATGCACCTTTCCTCCATCTGCACTCTGCTCACTCCATTCTCCCTCTATCAGTGCTGCATTTGCTTTGATACCTCCATGCATCCCACAATCCCCCCATATTTCCCTCACAATCCTTAACTTCTTACCCCTCGGTTAGTCGCACCTCTATTTTCCCATCATTCCATTAGCTCTACACCTAAACCTCTTCTCATGGCAATCCAGACTCTGAATTATCCAGAATCCCTGTGGCTGCTGCCAACTTCACTTGATCTGTGGTTTTATTGCAGCAGGCCCAGTGTTATCCCTGACCCAGGGCTGAGGGACTCCAAAACTCATTGAACTTTTGATCAATTTACTAATCTTCTCCACATGGGTATCCTGACCCAGTATGTTCATAGCAACAAGCAGTTGTAATCCTTAAAAAAGGCCTAATGGACAACGGATGCTTTTTTAAAACATACCATTACTTGCAGCTGTTGCATGATAATGTCACATGCTTATTGTATGTCTATTTTATGTTCTGGAAATAAAATTTTAAGAATTTCAAACCAAGTCTGAGAGGAGGGAAGAGGGGGTGTTTTTCAGTGCAGCCCCACTGGGTCGGGACAATAGTTGGAGAGGAGGAGGAGAGAAGGACTTCACGCAGAATCTCTGTCTATATATGTGACCATCTGGAGTGTGTGAGAGCTGGTGTGCTGCGCATGGTGCACGTGCTGCGGCTGGAACATCCACTCCACAGACTGGGCCCGTGGGGCTAATGGTGCATTCAGACCTAACAGCGTTTCAACGGCAGGAGCGTCCAGCTTACATTCAAAGTCAATGGGGGACGCGCTTCCAGCCGCGTCTTGGCGTCAGGCGTCACGTCACGTGCGTGTTGAGCGTGCTGGAAAGCGTTTTTCCATGCACGTGAACCCGCGTCAGCCTCCAAACCACGCATTCACCATGCTGAAGATTTCGCCGTTCAAACTTTCAAACGCCGTTCAACTCTCCCTGATTGGTTGATCAGGGAGAGTCGGGGGGAGAAGAGAGGGGGAGAGTCCCTATGTGACGCGGAAACGAGGGGGCGGGGGTATTGCGCAACTATGTGACGTATTGTTTGTGGGACACAGAAAAGACCCGCGAGGTCGTGTACTATGGAAGAGAAACTCATTGTAGCTGTGTGTTCGCGACAAGTCCTTCACGACCAGTCAAGTCTGCTCCACAGAGACAGAAATAAAAAGCTCCTCGCCTGGCGGAGTGCAGTGAGGACTCGGTATACCGGTAAGCTCCTCCCACACACCCCGCCGCAGTTTCGCGTTCAGGTCTGGACACCAAGTGCGTCCACTTGCGTGCGTGACGAGCTTTTTGGAAGTTGAAACGCTGTTCGGTCTGGATGCACCATAAGGGCAATGTCTCCTCTCATTGTATTTTTAATAAATAATCACAATAAAATGTGCAATAACTTTAGGGGCGGAGTTGCTGGATCCAAACAGAGTTGCCAGAATACAACGGGTCAAAATGAGAGAGTTCCCGGGTCTTTTTCCGTCAGGATCCAGCTCAAGTTAACCACTGCCTATCAGGATACATTTAGAATCCTTCCTCAGACTTTGAAGACGGACATCTGCAAGTCAAATATTTGTCATGAGCAACGTTCCAAATTTTCATGCCTTGCTGAGGAACTTTGTGTATTTGTATAAATGTATGTGCGGCTTGCGATGTATCAAACAACTTCATAGTAAGAGCTTTGTCAAATGCAACATATAGTGATACTAGATATACCTCAAGCTTTTTTAAATATTGGAATAACTGTTTGCTGCCCGAGTCCCATCAGATTTCCTGGTCTTCTGGTGAGCTGGACCAGCGATCCATGGTTTTATTTTATTTTATCAAAACGTTTTATTAACATATAAACACAATATGCAGCGCGGCAGCCGGCAGCGAGAGAAAAGCCGCAGGGGGCGGAGCAGTTGTCAAGTTTACCAGAGCACGGGGGAGCAGCCATATACGGCTCTGAGGGGAGGGAGCAGAATGCTCCTGTTCAAAATATCCAATGGTTTTGTTCCTCAGCAGAGGCCACGCCTCCAGCAAGAATCGTTTCACAATGGAGAAAGTCCAGACCCTAGTCCGAAGCGAAGTGAAGGACAAGGGTCTGGTTTTAACCAGGCTACAGTTGTATTAAACCAAACAGCTTGTTGTAAAATGATTGGAAACATGATTGAATTATCACAGAAATATTTTGAACAGTAGAACTTCTAATTCTAATTACTCGCAATTCATTCAACCTTTATTTAGGCAGGTTAATCCCATTGAGCCTCGAGGACTCATTTACAAGAGAGACCTGTTTTCAACAAAGAATGACAACAGCGACAACAATAGACAATCATAAGAGAGGCATACAGATTTATTTAAACAAATTTAACTTAAAAGTCGCACACAGATACATGTAGGAGGAGAAGTATGAAGGCAGTAGACCAAGAAGTGATTTAAAAATGAAAATGTACCAGTGGTACAATAGAATAAGACACACAGGCCTTAATAAATCTCTTAAAATAATTAGAAAGTATGCAACAGGACTATGTGACAAGTGCACCAGCAATCTCCCTGAAATGGTTCAACATGTCTTTATGGAATGTCCAGGGTATGAAACGGAAAGAATGCATTTCCAAAAATAAATGAATATAAAATTTACAATGAGGGATGTTTTTAGTAGTGATATCA
The DNA here is from genome assembly GCA_038048925.1 of Garcialebias charrua. NCBI lineage: Eukaryota > Metazoa > Chordata > Actinopteri > Cyprinodontiformes > Rivulidae > Garcialebias > Garcialebias charrua. Next base: position 26,391 of record JBBPBX010035060.1, read on the forward strand.
GTATAGTTAAAGATCAAATTATTATTTTCTTGAAAAATACAAACTTATTAGAGAATTTAGTCGAGTTATTAAATTAATTTTACAGAATTATTGTTTTTTCCTGTTTATCTCCTGTCCCCACTCCAGCTCAGTAGGTGGCGGTAATGCACCTTACAGTTGGTCTGCCAATCGCCATAAAACAAAAGAAGAAGAAGAAGGGGGGTCATTACAGATCTATGGCTCATTAGTTCCCACCGTACTAATGCCACAAAGCTGTGAGTGCTTGTTAGACACTATTCAACACTAGAATGACTATAGCACATTAATAGACTTATTTTGGTTATGATGTGTATGATAATTTCCTTCAAAATACAATCATTTTATGTCTCTAGTACGATAATCCTACATCTTCTCTCCTGGCAACACTGATCATTAGTTGGATACAGTATTTTTTTATTTTTGTGCATTTTTCATTTGTTACTTTTCCTATTAAACTTTTTTTTCTCAAGTGGTGTCTTTGAACATTAAATTTCCTAAACATATTTTACAATGTTAAGTGTGTATAGTGTTTGTTTAAATCCATACTGGAAGTTAAGAAAAATTTCCATTTGCATGTGATCTTTAATGAATCCTAAGAAAAGATTACCAGAATCTGCTCAACTGTTGTTACGTTACAAATTTTTTGATTCTAGGATTAAGTCAGATAAAAACAGTCAAAAATTCAGAAAGGACAGCTTTCAATTATCGACCGTCCAACAGGCTATATGCCACGGGTAGTGGTGACATACTTCCGTTAAAATGTGACCGATACGCTTCACTTCCGGCTCTCATCTACTGCTGGTGTTGTTAGCGGTAGCTTCTAGAACTAGACCATGTAAAAGACACAAAAGGTAAATTATCTGCGAGCTACTGGTACAACAAGTGAGTTTTGTTGTGTGCCGTTGTGTCCAGTGAATAGCAGGTACAATAGAGCGCTTAGTTTTTTATATTTTAATGCCAGAGTTCGTGGCTAACCGAGTTAGCCTTAAAGCTAACACTCGGTTGTAGCCGGCGTTTCAAACCTCAGAGCCAGCATCAAACAGTGGTTAAAAAGGAGCTGTACCTGCATTGTTCCAGTGGAATAATTCTCCCTTCCACTTCCATGACCGGGGCTTTGGGAGAGAAGCAGTAGAGAGGACAGCGAGGAGGAGAACACAGCAGCTGCAGCTCAGTAAGAAACACGATTATCACTCGACTCCACACCCTGCACTTGTAGATTTAATGTTGGAGTCATGATGAGTGATTTAATAAAAGTTTGTAACTACATACTTTTAAAATAATATTCAGATTTTAACATATGTTTTCTAATCTGTAAATATGTTTGTAAACTCTTAGTAACTTCAGAGCTGTTACACCTCTGAAATATTCTCTGCTGTTTCCTTTAATATGAAACCAGAACTGTTTCACTCCAATTAAACATTTAATTTCCTGAGATGTAATTAATTTATTTTAAAGCATAACTCTCATAAAGAGTTCTCTGTTTGGTTTTTTACTTGTAGGAAAATATGAACACTTGTTTTTTTTCCAGGTTTGCATCATCTGACCTCCTGATGTGTTTCTGGCCCATGACTGCTCTGCCATTCATGGTCGGTGTTCACCAAGAACTGAGAGGAACTCCCCATCAAGTTCAACTTGTGTTTATTTGTCTTATACTGTACAGGTTAACACAGAGTTAACAGTACAATGAAGTGCTCAGGATGAGAAGAGCAGATTTGACTTGCTAAAAATCAAAGAACAAACTACTGTTTACTAAAAGCATGCACAGTGAAAAAGTAATTATAATATTCACAAAGTCCTGAAGAGAGACAGTAAACATGGTTGGAGATAACAACGCAGCAGGATGAATTTGAATGAACTACTGTAAGTATTTCAAGCTAGTAATATAAGCTAACATGCACATAAAGTTTAAAATAAAATAAAAATATATATATACACACATATATATGTATGCACATAATCAACATTACACAGGTTGTGTGACAGTTTATTGCACAAGTAGTGACATTGAGATTTAATTATTAGTTATTACCAGTTGTTCAGTGTTATTTATTGATTATTTAACCACACCACCCCGTCAACCCATACCCTGCAGCCCGTTGAGTTCTTCCTGTTCTTAAATGACCTTGACCTTGGATCAAAGCAACGGGACCTTGCTGACCCGTACGGTGTCCATCAGTCCACGGTCAGACGGATTTTCACAGCAACTTTGTATTGACAGTACTCGGCTCTACCTGAAGAGCAGATATGCAGAAATCTACCTGCAGACTTCAAGGACTACCCTGACACTACAGTCACACTACTTACTACTTGTAAGAAAATAAAATGTTCAAAACATTCTGACTTTTGTCTTCATTGATGTATTATCACCCAAAAAAAACGTGTACTGTATTTTGGTTTAAGACAGGCTTAGAGTCCAGTTTTAGCCATTTTATTAAAAAGAAATTTGATGATGTTACATTACTGTCGGCATGTTACATTACTGTACAAAACGTATGAGTCAAGCTAAATGAGGCACAATATTTAAACACTGTTTAAATTATATTATTATTATTACATCTTCTGACTAACTCCCAGCTTCCTCGACTGCTTTTGGAGATTTAAAAACATGTAATCAGTCAGATTACAGTGCCTCAGTTGTTTGTATTTGGTGTTTGGATCCAATCTCAGCTCCTCAATGCTTCCCTCATGTTTGAGATGTAGCGGTGGTGTCTTCCCACGTCTCACAAACATCTAGGCTGGACCAGGGGTTCCCTCATCATCACCAACACCTGCCGTGTCCTGTGCAGTGAAAGAAAACATCTCTTATTAAGGCCTGCTACAAACAGTGATTTAACAGGTTTGACTTCAGCTCAACTTTTGTAAACAAACTTGAATTAAAATAACTTTTGTTTCTAAATCTGCTCTAAATCTCCTGCCTCCTTGTTTGAAACTGAACTGTCAGGTGGCTTTGACTCAAACAGTGGGGCTTCTGGCTCTTCCTCATGGACTGTAAACACTCAGCCCTAACTGACTTCTCCTGCCTCCTTGTTTGAAACTAACATTTGTGTTAATAAGAAAACATTGTACAGACAAAACACGTTTACTCAACAGATTAGCAAGGCTAACTATGTTAGCTGTGTTAGCCTACATGAGGCAGTTTGGTGAACTGAAAACAAATACCGACTTACCTTCATATTTATTTATGTAGTTGGACACAAAGCTTAAATCCTTTATCCTTCTTAGATGTGGGCGCTTTAGAGAAGGTCTGAATTATTCTGTAGACATTATTAACAGTGACTGTCGGCAAGTCCTGCAGAGATCTCGTGAAGAACACCATCGCTAACACCGTGTTGACTGCAAACCGGAAGTGAGCCGTATCGGTCATGAATGCGGAAGTGCTGGAACGGAAGTCCGTGGCATATAGGCTATTTTCAAAAGGCACCTGTCGTACGCCTAGATGCAGCCACACACCAAAATGGAGGAGGGTACCTCTCTTATTTTTAAGTTACGCTCTCAACATTCACAGGTAGATGAATGGACGGACGGAGAGTATTTCCAATTCCACCTTTTCGCTCTGCGACGTGGGACAATGAATGGATAGACCTAAATAAACCTGCACAAATAAGAAGTTCAACCAGCATGTATTTATTTATAGTGACGTGCAGAGATCAGCTGACCCACCTCGTCGCAGAGTGTTTCTGTTCGACTTCAGCAGATGGTTTCCAGGTGTCGTGAGTTCTGCAGGGAGACGTGAAAGAAGCCCCTGACTCAGTAAAAAATCCTCCCGCTGAAACTGTTTACAGCAACGTCAAAAAAAACCTTACAGGTGTGTCGTTCCACTGCTGCGGCAGGTCTTCAGGCTCAGGTGGGTAGGACATCCAGGACGGGCTCCGGTAGGAGGATGGCGGAGACATGACGAAGTAATCCGAGTACCCCGGACGGTTGGCCGAGATGGCGTACACCGCAGTGATTGGGTTTCCTGTAAGGTGGAACAAAGCGTGTTGTTAAGCTCACCGCCAGTCTCTGTCCTGTGTGGTTCATGGTGCAAACACTGCGTCCTGCCTGAGTAGCTGCTGATGGACTGATCAACGGACACAGCGGGGAAGGGCGTCCTGGAGAGTGGCAGGTAGGGGGCGCCGTTGTGCTGCGGGGCCTGCAGCTCTGACACCTCAGACACACGAGGCTTCAGACTCACATCAGGGGTGGAGCTGTTACTGCAGAGGAGACGCCGATGTTAGTCAGACACACAAAAACTCACATGCAGAAGACGTGAGAGTCACTCTGAGCATCTGCAGCCAAGACTGGACACATTTTGAGGGGATCCTTGGAAAACATGGCCTGATTTTGTGTGCACAGCTTGCAAAGCTTGTATTCTTGCCTGTGCACATTATCCTATTGTCCACCTCCACCCAAAGTTACAACCACCTCAGCTTGTTTTGTACCCACATCCTTTCATCACCTGGAGTAAACTTAAGAAATAAAGCGGGGCAGATGTGGCCCACTGAGGAAATGGAGAACCCACACAAACTTTGTAAGACTTTCTGGACACTCCCTAATGAACGTTGTTCACCAGCTAGTCCCAGCTCAGTTAGATGTATTAAAACTAGAAACAGGACCGGAACCAGGAGGTCGAAACCAGAAAGAACGAGCTCCCCCTAGTGGATGGCAGCAGTATAACTTTTAAATCCTCCTATATGTAAATAAACGTGACATTTGTCTCACTAAAAACTAAAAATACACTTCATATCAATTAGTGTTGAATTTTGTTGATTCATGTGCTTTGTGGCTGTTTGTATAAATCACTTTTTTTTAACATGCTTAGATTTAAAGGTCCACTGACATGATTTTTTTACTATTCATAAAATTGCTCAAAATATATATATTTTATCATTTAAATATGTTCCTTTATGCAAACAAAATGATAAATCACTTTAATTTTGCTTTAAAAGTGATTTTGAACTTCAAGCCGTGTTTAATCATGGGAAATCTGATTACACCCGAACGCACCATCTGTGATGTCACACCGGGCAGAGCTCTGGGCTTGTCACAGTGTGCAGGTATGAGCAGCTCCACATGAAGGTCAGTCTGATACAGCATCAGACCTAAATTAGATCCTGTTGTTTCTTGTTCCATCACCCAAACTATTTTCTGCTTCCCAAAATGAAGACAAATAGCTCAAATCTTCACATAGATTGATAATTGTCGGGTTTTAAATTGTCCGCTATTAAAGAGACCAGAGCCCTCTGCCCAGTGTTAGGTCACAGATGGTGCGTTCGTGTGTAATTGGATTTCCCATGATTAAACACGGCTTGAAGTTCAAAATCACCTTTAAAGCAAAATTAAAGTGATTTAGCATTTTGTTTGCAAAAATGAACATAGTTAAATGATAAAAGATATATATTTTGAGCAATTTTATGAAAATTAAAAAATCATGTCAGTGGGGCTTTAATGCGTTTTTTTAGGCTTTAAAAAAAGTGTCATGTTCATTTAATTGATGGTGTGTTAACGGGTTAGGAGGGTGTGAGGGCAGGGGTTTATAGAGCTTTGGAGCAGACGTCACTGTGTGGGGGCGTGTCGGGGGCGTGTCGGGGCGTTCCCGTCTCGACCGCCATCTTTGTTGCCCTCATAAAAAATAAAAGAAATTCAGGAGATTTTCCATTGTTTTCACGCTGTATCTTCCGTCACGATTCTGAAAAGCAGGCAAAATAAAGTGGACTGTATCCTAATAATCGCTTCTCCCAGGTGAGAAAAAAAAACTACATGAAAAAAATCGGTATAATTGGAAATGTTGCCCGTTTGAAATAAATAAATAAATGGAGCAGAGACCCGGAGTAATACTTGCCTCCACTGACATTCCCAGTCATTTTAGCAGACCTG